>JACWBX010002994.1:0-43371 GCA_014622435.1 Polypedilum pembai
GGTTACTAAGATTTTTTGTGACGCGTTTTTTCGCATCTTTTTGAATTTGAATTTGTCTTGACCGTTATTTTCAGTTCAATATATTTTGCTAAAATACAAAATTAAAATAAATCGGCTTAATACATTAATTTTTTTTCCAAAATAGTATTCCAATATTATAATCGATAATAGACCAGTGCATGGCGGTCAATGGTGGTCCGGCATGATGCTGGTCAAAAATTTCCCATATGGTATGAAATGTAAAGAAAACATGTTTGAAGTGAATTTTTGGTGAGTGCCAAACTGATCTGCCGCGGGACACTGATCTGCTCGTTTTACTTCATGAAAATCCTAATATATTATATTTAAATACCGTGAAAGACTTTCTCAATATGAATTTATATGTCTCATTGAAAATTTGAAAATCTAAATTGCTTCAAACAACTCAACAGTTTTTAATTTCAGTTTTAGTTAATTTATTTTAAATAAAGCTTCTAATTAGAAACGAATCTGTTAATTTTGTGATCTGCTAACAAACACTGATCTGTGGCGACAAAAATGCGCTTAAGTACTCCGATCCGTGGTCGTACTTTCTATATCTTTTAATCAGAAATTTATAAACAATTTAAAGCTAAACTCTTTTTTTATCTTCACAATTTTCCAGTCTATTGTCATAAACAGAAAATAAAATCCGCACAATTAAACCTAAAACAACATCATGCTTTTCAAAAGCGCCCTTAATTACATCCTGCACAGTGCTCTTAAATAATTAATCAAACCCAGACTCATAGAATATTCAAATCATCATTAATATCAGCAATTTTCTGCTATCATTTATCAAACACACCTACTGCAAGCTTTCAGTGAACGCCACTCGATAATTATTTTCATCTTTCGATAGATTGAAAAAATCAATTAGCTTTTCGTAACAAATTAGTTTCATTTTCTTCCCTCCGATATATGTTTTTATCATGAAACTCCCACATATCCGAAAAATAAATTTGGTTAAAAGCAAGAATTAAGAAATTCTTATATACAATAAGAGACTTTTCATTGCTGTTTTTTATACATGTGAATACACAATGTTTGTAATAATATTGACCATAGAAGGTTGGTAGCATGGTTTTCTCTTTCCCATTCACATGTCGTCATCATTCATAACGTAAAGAATAAAACACAATAGAGATTGATGCTTGGGCGTGGTGACGCAGGTAGGTAAAAAAAAGAATTAAAATTGATCTCTTTTTTTCTTTCAATGAGCTACTCCATCCATGCCTATCTCCTTCATCTTTTTAGAATAATTAATTAAGATTTTTTTTCTGTGTAGTAGAAGCACGCGTTTAAAGAAACAGTAAAGAAATCTAGTTCACATCATTTATCATTTCTTCATAGATAATTCATAAATTACATTCTGAAAAATCACCGCAATAACTTCTACTCATCATTCCCATCTAAACGATGAGCGTTAAATTTTTTATTTCCCTCTTCTCATTTTCACATTTTCTCAAGCTTCTCTACTAGGCCTCGAAAAAAAAAGGAAAAAATTGTTTTTTCTTTCTTTTTCCTCCTTTGCTCTCGTTTCCTTCTTATTTTTCTTTTTCTCACTCACTCTCTAGTCTGCTTTTGGCAATTTTCCATTCGTATATATCTATTTTTCCTTCCATGTACAAGTAAAAGAAAAAGAGGCCTAACGACTATATAGTACTAGTGAAAGAGTAAAAGGCCCGGAAAACAAATGATATGTACACATGAAAATAAGTGGAGTGAACGAGGGTGAAGCTTTAAATCACGAGAGAGCAAGAGAGAGAGGCAAAAATGTGTATATATAAATTTTATTTTTAGGGGTTGATGTTGTTATTCCTTCCTATTAAGGACTATAAATAGATGCGATGCGAGGGTGTAATTCTTTTTCTTTTTTTTCCTTTATCAATTCAACTCGCACTCTTGTGATGAAAGCATGACACCTCAATATATAAATTTATTGCTTCTCACTCACACTCTAATTAATTGACTACAGATTTAATTCAAAATATAATCCAAGCTAATATTATGAGAGAAAAAAATTTAGTATTAAAATTAGAATTTTATTTGAAAATTTTGAAAAGAGAAAGTTACTCAAATAAAAGCAGCTTGTTATATTAGTTCTTTAATATATTTATTAAGGCGTTTCTTTATAATTTAATTAGTTTTTAATGAGATATTACCATCGTTTTTCCTCGTAAACAAGAGCCAAAATTTATTGTATTCAAATTGTTCTAAAAAACTCTAAATTTTTAGAATCTTTTAGTATGGGACATAATTGATTTCATATGATTTTAGATTTACCAAGCTCGTTTTCCCAAGTCGTTCAGATTAATGTTTTGACATTATTATCATTTGATAGCTTAAAGAAAAATCTTTCTAACGATATCAAATATTTAGCCGAAAGTGCTTTGATAAATGAGAAATCGCCATAGGAAAAATATTAAAACATGGAATCAATTATGTTCTATACTGTAGATAAATAGATAAATTTAATTAGAGTTATTTGAAGTTACAAAATATAAGTTGATTGTTGATTTCCTGTTACTCCACTGTAAAGCGTAGGGCATTGTATGTGACAGCTCCAATTTGAAGTGTATTCCGTCACACAAGGTGTTAGTCATCATTCGGACTGTACGATTAGTGAAGACAGGGGATGAGCCTAACGTTCTCGTAGTATTCGTCGGTGAAGATTACCTTTTATACTTTGATTCAATAGCAGTAAGTTCTGAGTGTAAAAAATACCTGAAAATTCAGAGTCCTTAAGGCTACGAAACATAAGTACATAGTGGCAATTCTTTGAATAAATGTTTTAAAATTTTCTCTTCAATAGCTTGATTTAGTTCCAATAAATTGAACTAAAGACATGTTTAAATTATGAATATATCATTTATGACAAGTTTCAGAATTCAAAAATCTTTATTTCAGCAGAAAATTGATTTTTGAAAAAGCATCAAAGAGGTACAAAAACCACTGAGAAGATGTTTTTAAGCTGGCATAAAGTTTGTGCCAATAAAGCACAGTTATGAGCCCTAAAAAGCAAACTTTATAATAGGTAAAAATCTTTTTTCTCTGTGATATTTCTTTCTCGCATATTTTTGTAAATTTTTCGCTTTGTTTTGGACTAAAGTAACTCATAGAAAAGTTTTTAGGCATCTATAAATGATGCTTTATTCATTAGTGTACAGTCTGACACTTAATAAATTAGAACAAGTAACAGTTAGTTTCGCCCAAACTATGATAATAAAATGCATCAAGAATTTGAATATAAAAAAGACTCAAGTAATTTAAAAAAAGAACTAATAGCTTTTCTCTTTGAATAAAAACCCAGCTCTAATTTTCGAACGAAAACGGAAATTTTCAAAAATATTTTTGTTAAATTTTGTTAAGTACTAAAACTGTACTAAATTTAAGTTTTTAGTACAAAATCTCTAACTAACTCTGAAATTATTATTCTGTCAATTAACGCAAAAATTTATATCGAAATAATTAATCTAATTAATGCAGTAATGTAACATTCATCAGTCACGTCATATTTCATGCTTCACTTGCTTGTTATCAGTAGCATAAAATCTCGACCACTTCAAGTAATATTTTTCATAATTTTATGCTTCTCCTGTACATAAAGAGGGGAGAAGCAATAATGATCAAGACATAAATTGTGAATATTTCCTGCTTCACAGAAAGGAAGGAAAAAAATGTTTTTTTGGGATCAATATTTTCTGTTTTCAACTTCAAGCTATCCGCATGCATTGCGCAGTCGCGTCGTTACGTAAAAAAAGCAAGCAGAAATATAAAAACTTTGTGTGTTATTCTTCTTATGGCAAGGGGGTCAAGGCACAAAAAAGAGTGAGCCAAAAAAAAACGAGTGGTTTGAGGAAAATTCTCTCTCGTTGTTGCTGCTGCTGCAGCCTTCTTTTTATGGTGGCAATGGGGGGCGAATGTTCAAGGATAAATTGCTGTATGTACCGCACATTTTTTTTATTATAGAATGTGAAGAGAGTGAATTGCCCAATAAATTTTTATGCACACGTCAACACACATCAATGAATATTCCACGACGTATAATTTTCATTTAAATGCCTTCAAGTGAAGTATGCACCCTATCCTTCAAGATTTCTTCTCTTTCTCGTTGTTAACTCGCTTACTCGCTCCCTCCAAAATACATATTTCGACTTTTTCTTCTTCCACTCTCTACACTTATTATCATTTCAAGGCAATCACTTATTATAAACGCAAACACAAGCGAATGGAAAAAGACGAAGCGACGAAGAAAGAAAGAAATATGAAATACCAGTTTTTTCTTGTGTGTTGAGAAAAGAAACTCTTTAAGCGCAACAAAAATGTGCAGAGATGAAATTAGGGAATGAATTTGATTTTGCCATTGTTTTTATTAGAGCAGCAAAAAAAGGAAATAAATAAAATAAAATTGTCACAGAGAAAAAAAAGGTTCATAAACATTTTTATGACACACATACGTTACAGAACCAAATGCGGCTCATAAATTATTTTCATTTTAACGCATACATAGGCATGGCTTTTTTTTCTTTACTTCAGAAGCACGGCGGAGAGATTGTGAGTTTTGTGTATAAAAATAAACACCTATAATATGACTTTATGAAGAAACGAATGAATGCAGATAAACGTGATTATTATTATGCACAAGTTCTCTCTCCTGTATTTAGATTCAAGGCAAAAAAAACGAAGAACATTTCGCGCGAGAGAGAGAGAGCAGTAAACATTTTTGCATGAGAATTCAATAAAATTCTTTAGTTTTATGTTATTTTAAGAAAGATTTCGACGACATTAATTAGTATGCCGTTTGCTTAATTAAATTGAATTGCGAATGTATTGAGACTGCTTTTTTTTATCGTCATCGTCCCACAATAAGATTCTCTTCATTGCTATCCAATTCGATTTCTGATGTTCTTCTTTTTTTTTTTGTGCTCGCGTTTAATTAATTGGGAAAGAAACAATTAATTTCAATTCAACGCACTCTCTCGTCGCGAGACATCAATATTTGTAATTGAGGCTTGTCGTGAGCAGTAAAATGCGGCTAATTGAACAGTAAGCGACTATTGTTAAGCGAGTATGTGGCAAATTTATTGAAATAGTCTAAACAGCATAATTTATTGATGAATGCAGCATATTTGTAACTCAATGAATGCATGTGTGCACATAATCCTCCTTAGGGAATTATATAATTTGCTCATACAACACTTAACACATGAAATATAGACTTTAAATGTTATTCTTTATTGGGGAATAATAGAACCATTTTAGATTTTTAAAATATTGGAAAATTTTACTAAAAATCTAAGAGCATTGACAGAAATTTGATTACGTTGAAACTTAACTTGATACATTTACTTTTTTACGGCACAAATTCTAAGCTTTAAATAACTTCAAAAAGTTAAAAATTTCAACATTCTTTTTGATCATAATTTAATCCGACAAATGAGTTTTGGTTAGCGTTTGGACTTGAATGCAGGCCTACGCATATATTTGTACACGTTGCATTCAAGTTGATTTACTTAAAAACGTCTCTAATTTATTTGTCAAAAATTTGTTTGAAATAAATAAAATCTGAATGAATTAGAGACTTGATTGAGTAAGTCAACTTGCATGGAACTTGTAAAAGTACATGCATAGGCCTGCGTTCAAGTAAGAACCCTAGATTTTATAAATAAACTTTATTCGTTCTGTAAAATAAAATTACTTACTCATTTACTTCATTATTTTATTATTTCTATATTTATTTTATGGGTAAACGGCATCCATAGTGACAATCATACAGTCCGTTTTATTTATACAGATACTCTATTAAAGGCTAAAAGACCTTATAATGGACCACACTCGCTTAGACATTGAATTACAATATTACATTGTTATTTTTCGTAACTTTTTCAGTCTTATTTCTTACTCTGACTTACGTATGTTTTTACGAGTTTTTCACATTTTCTCATTGAGCTTCTTATGTTAATCTGAAACTAGACAGCCAATACAGTCGAAAGACAACATTATCATTAACAAAAATGATTTAAGTTTTTTAAGTTAATATCAAAAAAACTTCTGTATCAATATTATAATTTATAATGAATCTCTAAATCAGTGGTGTCCAAACTGTGTCCGCAAAAATCTAAGGGTGCCGCGAAAAAAATATGAAAATAACAAATCAACTGTCGTTTTTCCTTGAATTTAAAAATCAAGTAGAAATTATTAAATTTTTCATCAAATTTTTTTAATTTTTTATGAAAAAATACTTTGGTGTGCCGCGAGAAAATTTTTTTGGTCAAAGTGTGCCGTGGCTCAAAAAAGTTTGGACACCATTGCTCTAAATCATTAAGCAAAATAAATAAACTTTTCTATTCTAATCTATGTCTTATGCATGCTCTTTCCAGTCAGGTATTTTTGGCTACTGAGCAGTTAAAGTAGCAAAATTTTTGAAAGTCTGAAAAAGTACAACTAGTATTCAAAATCAAGCAGGCCAAGTAAAAGTGCTATTTTCAGATTCAGTGCTATCGATTTGGTTGGCTCTGAACTGGCTAAAAAGACACCCAGCTATTTAAACTTAATGTCAAACCAATAGTTTAACTTTTAAAAAAGAAACAAATTTAAATTTATTGAAAAATTCTCTTTTGTTTAAAAATTTTATTCCAAATTAATAATCAGTGGAAATCATTTAAATTAAAATGCGGAACCTTTAGTCGACTAAAATTCAACTAAATTATAGTTCGTTAAAAACAAAACACTAATTGCCTAAATTTTAGTTGATTCTTAGTAGTTAGTCGTGGTAAAATACAAAACAGTTTCGGACTCTTTAAACTTCAACAGGAAAAAATTTATAAAATAAAAATTATTTTTACTACCTTTTTCCTTTCATACCTTTAACATCGTTTACTTTTTTCAAGTCACAATAAAAGAAAATTTTCCTTTTCAGAAAATTTGAAACCTTTCAAGTTTTCTGACATGTTACGTCATGGAAATATGTGTACGTATGTGCAATGTGACGTGAGAGATGAGATGAAGGAGGAGAGAAACCAACATATTTTATGTGATATAAAAAAAGTTAGAAGTCATGGGAGGAGAGCAACAGATTGAATGGATTGAAAAAAATTCATCCTAAAATCCTCACATAAGCGATAACATTCTTTTCTTCCCATCCATTAAATCTGTTTTTGCAATTTCCTCTGTCTCGCTTTCATTTCACCCTAACAGCAAATAGAAAATAACTTCTGAAATATTTTCATCACCATAACGACCATTCAATTTACTATCTTCAACCAGAATCAACATGCAAGAAGATAGAAATGTAATCACTTAATGCTACTAACTGATAATATTTTGTCAAGACAAAAGAAAAATGTCAACGTTTGTATTTCAATTTTTTTTGATGATGTGAAATATTTCTTATTTGATATACGATGTGTGTGTGTGTTTTGCACGAGCTCTTATCATTTTACGAGTCATTGCATGTTCAAATAATGAAAAAGAGACGTATGAGATGAACGAGCTGTTGTTCTCGCATTAAGGGAAATTGTTTCGATGTGTAACTTTGATTTTACGTTGAATAAATTGCAATTCTGCATGTCTAGTCAGCGTTGAATGTTTGAGAATCGCTTACAAGCGCATTACAAAAAATATTCTTGCAAAAAAAGTTAGATATGCATGTACATGAATACCCACTCACTGAATTCTTATCAGCAATAACAATCAATATACATAATTTCATTGAACTTTAAAAGGAAAGAAGAGAGAATGAGAAAAAAAAGCTGAATTTGACGCTCTTCGCTTTTTTATTGATTTAAAAAAATATAAATAAAAATTCATTTGCATTGTTTTATTCTTCTACTGTCCAGCTCTTTTTTTTCAATTCTTCTTTCAGAAAGTCAAATTGAATTCAATTTGAATATTTTTCGAGACATTTTGTGTTGCTAGGCAAGTGATATGGTCGATATTATTGAATTATTTATAGAACAAAAAAAAAGTGTATTTTGAATGTCAGAGTTGTTATCGTTAATGTCAGTGCTTGTGGGGCTTTACTGATTTATGCGTACTGTACAGGCACAGGCACCTACGTTTAAGAAATTTGTTCTGAAATGTCAACTAAATCTACACAATTAAATTTAAATTTGTAATGGTCGACTTTATATGAAAAATTCGCCGTCTAAACAAATTAATATATGGAAACTTGACTGACTATATAGCTTATCTATGTCTTTTGATGATGAGTTTCTATTGCTCCATTTTGAAGCGTAAGGCGCTAAAAAGATTTCGAGTCTTATTCAATTATTTGCAAGAACCGCCAATTCATTGAAACTTCTTGTTGAGCCTTGTTGAACTGCTTCGTTACGAACAGACGAATGCAAGGAAACTGAGTGCTGTCCTTGCTGACGTCTGCCTGGTGAATTACAAGACATCGCTTGTTTTGTCATTTCATCAGGGCTCTTCAGAGTCCGAAACTGTTTGGTTTTTTAGTCGCAGCTAACTAAAATTCAACTAATTTTTGTCGATAAAAAGTAAAACACTAATCGACTAAATTTTAGTTGAAAATATCAATCGACTTAAACTAGTTGAATTTTAGTTAGTCGCGAATAAAAACCTAAACGATTTTGGACTCTGGGGCTCTTCCTTAGGAGATGATCAATCAAGCTCCATTTTCTTTAGCCAATTTTTATGTCTTTAATCTGTCTATAATAACTTGATTTTGTGTAAAAATAAGAAATTTAAACCATTAAATTTTGAAGAATTCAATTTTACTTCTATGCCAAAAACTCGTCATAAAGTTTTTGAAATTTTTCCATAATGATTCATAATTTAGTTATTTAAACTTTTCTTATCATTTCAAAATTAACTAGAATTAAAATTAAATCATGATTAAGATTAGAATTGACGCAAATAAAAAGAATTGATAACGAAAAACATTGACATTCAACTTTCTCATCTGCTTCGATTTAAACAACTTTCTTGTCGCTCATTCAATGTGTACAATTTACATGCGAAAAATTTCATAGCAGTTCTAATTAAATTAACATACATTATAGAGTGAAAGAAAGTGGGTATACGATGTGTGACAGTCATGTTAAACACTGATATACATGAAAACTTGTTTCGCATTCATATTGAGCTTCTTCTCATTGATTTAATTTTTAAATTAGCTTGAAATTGAGAGTTTTATGATTTCTGAAGGTGAAATTTAACTCAATAAATCTCTTTTAAATTCAATTTTTTGGTTTGAGATTGATCTTTCTTAAATTGAATTTATTTTGAGATTTTTTTTGTGTGAGATTATCAGGAAAACTGTAAAAAAATTTTTGTTATGAAATTTAATATCATAGCAATAAAAGTTTATAGTTAATAAGTAGAATTTCATTGAAATGTTTACATTTTACTAAAATTTAATTTCACCATTAAAAAAAGCTTCCTATCTAGTAGTTTTTTTTGATAAAAAATGACAAAAATTAATGACTTTGAACAACATAAAATGCTCATTAATTTGATAACAGAAATATATTTAGCTACAAACAATGAAATTATTTATTTTTTTCAATTTTCAGTCACGTTCAAAAATAATTTTTATTAAAGCACGTGAAAAATCTTTTTTTTTCTCTCTTTCATCTTCTATCAAAAGTCAGTGTGAGAAAATTTAATCATGCTGTCTGAATCTATCTATCAATTTGCCGCTAGGAGAATCTTCTGCACAGCAGCAGCGCGTAAAAAAGTTTCAAAAGTTTTTTAATTTATTGTCGAGCATGAAATTCAGTGACTTTTGGGGATTAAAGTTTAATCAAATTGAATTTTTCTCTCTCTTTCCTCGGGCAAACTTTTGCTCTTCTCACTCGTTAGTTAGTCGTCATCATTGTGTATGTGAGCCATATATTAAAGGTAATTTATTTTTTACTTTCTGCAACGTGTCATTAAATAATTTTTTTACTCGCTGCTGCTGCTGGTATGTTGAATGATTGCTTCACTCATCAAAAGAAATTTTTTCTCTCTCTCTTAATTGCTAAACTTTGCTGCTCTAAGTTTTTTTTACAGCTGACGTTTTTCCACTTTTAAAATTTAATCGTCTTTTTTCCAAGCCACATCATCATCATTGTCGTCATCATGCCGTTCCATTTGAGTGAAATTTAAAGGAAAGAAAAGAAAATTTATTTTATAAAGAGCGAGTGTAGCTGTTTTTCCTATGGAACGTTCTGAAAAGGGGAAATTTCATACATGAGCGCAGGAGTACATTTTTTTTCCCTCTGTTATGATTATATGAGAACCAAGGAAAAATCTCACCTTTAAAAATCTTTACTTTATACGTTTCTATAATGAATTTTTTTCCCTTCTCTCTCTTACTTTTGCTTTTATTCTCACTTTGTTCTTTTTTTATTGTATTGTGGGATTAACATTTTTTTTATACACACAGTAATGTTCATTTGGGTGATAAAAAAGTAAATGAGTCGCTCTTTTTGTTTCAGATAGAGTCGTAAAAATGTGTTTTTTAATCGTGATAAATGATTTCGGTATTAAATTGTAATATTCTCTCTGCAACGAGACAGAAGTTCTTTTATTAGCTTGGCAAATTAGGATTTTGTCAAGAGCTGGCGCTTGTAAATTTTGTGGTTTATTTGCTTTGGGCTCCTGAAAATTTAAAACTAAAGATTTTAAAGATTCAAATTTAAAATTGAAAAATTAAGATAAAAAATTTTACAGAGTGTTTTATTCTCTTTATAAAATTCTTTTGCTTTTTTGTTCCTTAACTTAGAAAGTCATAATCAATGTTAAATTTAAGAGAAATTGAAGTTAAGAAATTTCTAAACGGTTAACACTTTTAACAAAAGATTTTGAATTCTTTTGGAAGTTTCGCCATCACAGTTAAGTTTAAATCCGCTAACGGCGGACTTGAGCAAAAATAGTCTATGCAAAATTTGTCTTAAAATTCGCCGTCTAAGAAAATTAATATAAAGACGGTGGACTGAAACTTGATTGTGATTTTGTTTTTCATTAATAATAATTAAGGCAAAATATCAGTTTAATTTTAATTATTTCAAGACATTTTAAAGCTGGATCGTCATTAGTTTTTACTGTTTAAATTTTCTCAAATGACTTCTTTATCAATGAAAGTTTTATTAAACTTTGTTTACATTTTCAGGCAGCGACAACTGTGCCAAAAATTGTCGGAATCTCACGATTTTTTAAAAAGGCAAATCGTCAAACTCTTTAAAGAACAAAAACATTTTACAGACGCATATAAATTTTTTCATAGGCTTGTTTTAAAGCTGTTTGTTGCTAAAATACAGGAGGAAATAACTCTTACAAAAAACAATAGTAAGGAAAATTAGCGAAAATCGGTTCGTAAGCGAGAATAGGGTTCGGACTTTAACATAGGTCATAGCCATATAATTGTACAAGTTGCATGCATTTTTCCATTAAAAATTCTTTAAAATTTTTTTAAATTTAGTCAACTCTGTTTTCAGGCTTCGTATATATCGGAATTTTTCGTCAGAACTATTTCTCTTTGGAAAATCCTACTCTTATAAAAATTTTAAAATTCATTTCAAAAACATGTAAACTCATTAAAAATTTTCCAAAACAACCTTAAATGCGTTGTAATTCTTTCTCTTTTACATTTACTTTCCTCTACTTAAAAGATTTAATTAGCAATGATGTGTATAACACATGCTTCAAGACTTTAAGAATAATAAAATGAAACATGAAAAAATAATCTTTAATAACACATTCTATGGCAAATTATTTTTCGGCATCTTCTAAAAAAACATGAAATTGCAATTTTTGCGAAAGATTCTTAACATTTCTCCATATCAGCTTTTTAAATCATCAACATAAGAATATGAATCAATATTAAACCCATAAAAATTGCTGACTTTAAACATTTTTCATCTTTGACTTTATTATGTGGTGCTACAGTAATGATTTGTTTATTCATTTTTTGTTTAGAGCAAGCTATAAACTTTTCATCTTGAAAATCTCAATAAAAAAAACTTTTATGCGACTCTTTCATCAAATCAACCTTGAGAGTAAATAATCAAATCCAATCTATCGTCACAAACAAGCTCACTCGTTTGCTCACACTCGATATGAAAATTTTAATCTAATTTGAAACACTTTTGAGTCAATATCACGCTTGTCATCATGAAGTTAGCTTAAAATAATTGAGAATAAACTCAACTTGCGTCACTACAGTAACATTGAGCTATTTGTAAATTTTCATATCGTCAACATTACTTCATGTGTCACTAATTTCATTTTAATGAGCGAAAAGAAACTCTGCATGTTTCTCTCTATACTAAAAAATTATCATTTGTTTTTCCATCATTGATTCTTCAACAGCAACGTGTAAGTGCAAGGTTGAGTTTAATGATTTATAAATTATGAGAATTTTTTCATCTTCCATCTATTTTTAAAATACTCATATTGATTTAGAATTGAAATATGATTAATTCAAGTGAGCGAGTGAAATAGAAAGAGAAAAGTGAATTTTCATGAAAGCTAACTAGTAATTTAATATTGTCTGGAAAATTTCCTTCAATTTCTGCAATTATGGATTTGAATAATTAATAGTTAAAGTGATGATGAAGAACGGCTGTGTAAATTAATTTATTGACTTTCTATGTCATAAATTTTATATTTTATTAACTTTTATTTTGTACTTTATTAACTTTTTAAAGCAAGTAATTTGAATGGAAATTTAAAGCTTTAAACCAGAATTTCATTTAAATGGATTTGTTTATATATTTGACTGAGCTAAAAAAAAATAGCCCATAGCCCACGTAGACTAATGCTAATTGCGTTTTCAACCTAGCAACCGTCACCAATCATTCGATATTGATAGAATCGACTGTATACTGTACATGTTAAATTACTGTAAATTTATTGAAGAAAATTTTTATAATTTCTATTTAATATTTGAATTCAGGAAAAAAACAGTTGGTTCATTATTTTCAAAATTTTCTCGCGACACTTTTAAGCTTTAACTACGATACACTGGTGTACCGTGATACATCGATTGGCCATCACTGAATTAGAAGAATTATAATTAGATTACATTCTAAGAATTATTAAAACACTTAAAAAAATTTCACATTTAATCTTTCTTTTCATTTATCATACTTGAGAATTGTAAATGACAGTTTTTAATTTGTCAGAGTTTATAAAAAATGTCACAACAAACTTCAGCTTATCTTTTCATTCTTATTAAATTATCCAATACAGATTGCAATTTTATTCAGTTAATAATAAAGACAGAGTTGTTAAACTTCTAGTTGGTAGACAGTAGCCAAAATCTATAGCAGTCTTATGGCTATTGTAGCTGAAAATTACTTTTCAAAAAGCTGCTAGTGGCTACAGTTGGACATTTTATTCCATATCAAAATGAGTAGCCAGTAGCCAAAAAAGTAGATTTTGGCAACAAGTAGCCATTGGCTATAGCCAAAATCTACTGTAGAAAGTATCCAAAAGCTACAAAGTAGAATATAAATTTACAACTCTGTTTTAAAATGATTTAATTGCCGACTTCTTGCAGCGTAAGAAAAAGAAGAAGTTTGTTGACACTAATTTGAGCATTCATTTAATTAATATTCTTCAATAAAAAATTCCATAGCTACTTTTTCTCACTTCTTTACGTAGGAGTCATGATTAATTTGTCTTAATGTTACCACATTAATTTATCATAAAATGAGACAAAATAATGCATGTGTGAAGTGAAAAATGAAATTTTACTGTTCATTCCCTTAAGAAGCTTGTTCATACATACTAGGAAGTGAAAGAATTTCATTTTTTTTTGCGTTGGCGATGGAAATAAATATAAGAAACATGTGTGGAATATATATCATGCAGTTCATGATGACGATGCATTTCGTGTATACAATGCTGCTATCGAAAATAGCAAGCAAGAGAAAGAGAGGAGAAAACATTTCACTACACGCTGCTATGTACATTGTGTGTATTATTTTAATGAAATTACCACTAGACGTGTCTCTTTCTCCATATCATGCATGTGTGTGGATGAAAGGCAAAAAGGATGTTTATTTTTATTTAATTTATCATGTATGTAGCCTTAAGGAGACAGCCTTTTATAGAGAGATTATTAAGAAATCCCATCTACACACAAGTAGAATGTTAAAGAAGTTTGTAGAATTACACAGAAAGTACGTGAGCATTTTTATCGATTTCCATTTTTTAAGGGGCAGATTCATTTTTGCTTCTTTATTTTTTAATCAAAATGCGATTAAGTGTTCTCCAATTGGGAGATATAGAGATAGAAAAATAATGTAATATTGAATAAGTTTGTATTAAGGAAATAATAGAACGATTTATTTTTAATTCAATTTAAAATCACTTGCGAATACTTTTTTGTAAATAATTATTTATGTGTACTTTTATCAAGGCTGGAATTCTTAATAAACTAAGATTAGGACTACTTTTTAATGAGTATAAATTAATAAATTATTTAATTCTTGGTAGTTTCACACGACCGTTACGTTTTTTTGAAAAAAAAGCTCGGCGGCCTACAACTACGATAATTCGAAAACATTCAAATTTCAAAAAGTTTGTTAACAAAATAATTAAATAACACCATTTAGCCAATTATTAATGTTTTTCAATATAAAAAAGCTTATTACTAAACTAATCCAAGCTTTATTTCACATAGATTTTTGTTTGAAACTTGAATTATTTTGTTTTTGTTTCAAAAATTGTAATTTCGAAAACACAATTTTTTTTCTAAAAGGGGTGTGAAAACACATTTGAAATTGAAAATTCCAACGGCCGAAATTTCAAGTGAAACTACCAAGATTTAATTTTAAATAAATAGATTCAAACAATTACTAATTTTGTTAAATAAATAGAAAAAGAGACATATTGACATGTCTAATTCGAGCGGAAATCGAATCCGTGCCTCCTGATTGCCGGTCAGCTTCTTTTTCCACTAAACTATCGGCGGACATTTTAGAAAATGGCAGATTGGAAACTTAAACTCTTATTTGTTCAAGTAATCTTTGTTTACAGGATTTATTTCATATATTCAACAAATCTTTATTAGGTTATCGACCTTTACTGGCTAAGAGAACTTATGGCAGGTCCACACTAGCTTTACAAATTTTTCTTATTAATAATTATGTAGCCTAGACGATGGTCCCTTAGAACTTCACTGACGGCCACTGAGCAGAAAAGCTATCAAAATCTTACAAATGTCTGAAGGTCTAGGCTCGAATCGATTCAATGACTGTTAACAATCTACCGTGTTCTCTCTATTATAAGAGCCGGCTCTTACATTCAAAACTGACCAATTTTTAAAATTCAACGTATTTTTTCCCTTACTAAATTAAAACAAAACTGAGCAAAAGGGTTTTATTCTCGAATATGCCCGACTCTAATAGAGAGAACACGGTAGCCTTCAGAGTCAGTGCTCGAACTACTCGAGTGATGAAATCGCTAAATTGAAATGTTTAAGTGGAAAATTCAAATTCATTACAATTTATTGTTTCTATTATTTCCGAATCAAAAATAGTTCAATTGCATAGAAGGACAAAAGAAAAGAGGAAATTTACTTGCTTATTGCATTGTCCAGGCATTCATACACACATAAAAAAAACAGAAAAAGATACAAGAGCGAAAGGAAAGAGAATGGAAAATTCCCAAAGGTAAAATTAAATTCAAATAGAATCACATGAATGAATTGCTTTCTCTCTACTAACTCGGACTTTCTGTCTCTATTATAACATGAAAAAATAAAAGCTAAAGCGAGTTTTTGAGTTTTGATAAAGAGTCATTTTCCCATGGATGAAAATAAAGTTTTTAAGTGTGTAACTTAATCGACTTGAAACTCATCCACAAACACTTTAACTTTACATAAAATGTTTGATTACTAAATATAGAAAAAAAATCAATATATACAGACATTGAATATATCCTTGCTCTCACTTTCATCTCTCCTCCATTGCAGTTATAGAATGGAAAAACTTGCCTATCATTCAATGTGAACATGCGGTCTCATGAATGAATGATGGATGGATTTTTGTTTGTATTAAGCAATTGGCGAGAAGGAGAAAAAATATTTATTGAGAGCACAACCTAATAGGATTTTCAGATTAGTTTTAATTGCATTTATCATGCTTCTTAAGTACTCCACTGTCTTTTCAATCTTAATTAGTGAATTTTTTTTAATTTTAAGCTTTAAAGCCTCAATCAATCTTAAAAAATATGACTTTGAACCGACGAAAGAAAGACTACTCGGATGTCTTTATTTATTATGAATTGATTTTTTAAAAATTGAAGTTTCCTGCTGTCAATTTTAAATTTACAATTAAAAGCAGTCTAAGTACCTATGTAATAAGTCATTCCAGAAGAAATGGCCGTTATTAGTATTAAATTTGAATTAAGTACCAAAACTGCTTGTACATTTTATTTGGTGTCCATTTTTGATATTTATTTTGTATGTGTTCCCTCTATTATAAGAGCCGGTTCTTATAATAGAAAGAACACGGTAATTAACCAAAAATTAAAGCCAAAGATCATAACTTCAGTTTATCATAAATTTATACTAAGCTTGAAAACCGGCGAAAATTACAAAAACGTCAGGTTCATTTCCTGTTTTCATTAATCGTATCATCGAAATAATGACTGATATATTGTGTGACGAATTCACTCAAAATCGTCAAATTGAAGCAGCCGAATATAACGCCCTATGCTTAACAGTGGAGTGATAGAAAATTATCAAGCTTGAATTATACCAGCATTTTCCAAGCAGAAAAAATGTTTTTCCGATAAAAATTCTGTCCGTCTCTCCTAAAAGCATTTATCTAATTGTGCCAAATTCAAAACGTAGCTATTTGATTTTTATGAATTCATTTTAGGGTAAACGATCATAAGTTTGGGTCTATCATAAGTATGGATCGTTTTTCGATTTGATAAATTTGTTATGAAATCTCACAAAAACTTAACATATATCTATTGAAAACGATTAAATATGTAATTTAACTATTGTATAGCACTTCACTATAAATTATTAATCAGTATTTTATACAAAATCACCATTTATCGTTTCTTTTGCAAAACAAAAAATTTCGCAATATTTTCAATCACTTATTTTTCACTTATTCACTATCTTTTCTCTTCTTTTATCACTTCCACGATTTGAATTCAAGCTTAAACTTTGTTATTAAGCATTCATTCATATATTTCAACAAGTTTATAAACACAAATTTGACTCACAAATCGCCATTAAAAGTATGGACCTTTTTTGTTTACAAAAATTCATGTGAAAATCGCGCAACAATTTTATTACCAACTGTAGCAAAACGCGTTCAAAATTTTTCCAATTTCTAAAATTCTTAATTTCTTTCTATAAAAAGTGTTATCTTTTTAGTAATTGCTTGGGAATTACTTTTGCTGCATAAATAAAGTGAACAAAAGTACAGTGGAGTGAAATAATTTGATTAAAAGTGAAAAATTTGGAAACATAACAATTAGGTCCATACTTATGATTAAATAGATCCAAACTTTTGATTGGAAATCAAATCGATATTGTGACTTAATGGCTTATTGTGAAGTGCTAAATAATGTTTCAAATGAAAGAAGCCAAAAAGCTACATATAAAATTTCAAACAGAATTGAATTCAGTCAAATATTTAGTGAGATATAAACGATTGAATCCAAAAAATCGAAAAAAGATCCAAACTTATGATCGTTTACCCTAGATAGTTAAGTTTCAGTTTGGCATCCATTCATAAATTACCTTAAACGCGGATTTTACTTACAAATATTTTGCTAAAGTCCGCTGTTGTATTTAAACTTGACTGTGTAAGTCCAATTTGCATCTAAAATGCACAAAGTTCATCAACTGACTGTGACATTAAATTTCATTTCCTTAAACTTTGCGTGTCTTGCAAAACGAGACCAATGTATAAAATTTTAATTCAATACTGACATTGATATTGAAGGCATAATTGAATAGTGTAAAGTTTCATGTAGAAAAAATCCTTCGAGGTTTCAAAAAAGATGAGAATCATCAAAAACTACAAATTTATTGAATTATATAGTGTGAAATGAAGCTCATTCGATGGATAGATAGATACAAAAGGCAGATTAATTCGATTGTGAAATAAAAAATCTCAAAATGAACACGTTTGTGTTATAAATATTTCATTATCTTCTCTAGATGAATATTTTATTTTTCTAATTCTCCTGAGTCATGACAGTATAAGTCTATATTTAATATTTTATGATTTCTCTTCATCAGGACTTTCATAGTCGTAGACACTCTTGTCTGCGCTTAATAAAAGCATCATAAATTCCACAAATTTAAAAATCGTGTCTCTTTCTGACATTTAAAAAAAAGAATCTCGTTGTCGAATGTGATTTTTCTTCTTATTATTGCGCCTTCATGACCTTCTGTTGATAACTCTCATTCTTCTTCTCTATTTATTATTATTATCATGCATGATGAAACGGAAGTCTAAAATGTACTACTGCTGTTGCTGATGTCGAGTCGCTTTGAATTTTAAATTCAGCAAGCTCTCGCATTCGTTTCACAATCAAGTTGATGATCAAACCGCAAATGGAAATCATTCAATCACTTGAAAATGAAATAATAATAGGCAAGCAAGTGAAGTGAATTGAAGTGAAGTACCTTATAGAGCAAACTCACATGAGACTTTTACCGTTACTCTCTATATCTTTCTACTCTACTCTACTCTGCTCCTAAAATTAACAAAATTATAAAATTCGATATGGACAATTTGATTGAAGCGATTAAAATTTGAAATGATTAAAGTTTCTTTTTTTCTCTTTCCTTTCATCATTATGGAGCAAGCTACAAAAATAGCAAAAACATCTTTTTTCTATCTCTCATTCGCTCGCTTCTCTAATGTTTCGCTGTGCTATTTAATATTTTTTTTTGTGCTGTCTATAATGTGTACATTGTTGGCCTTACTTTTTTTTAACTTAAGTTTTTAAAATAGGTATGATGCGTAAATTGTCATTCTGTTGATAGTTTTTAAAGTTTAAAAATGTCAAAGTCAAATTGATATATTAATATGAAGATTCAAATCTTATTATAAATTACAGCAATAATTTCTCGTGGTCACATTCCGTATCTTTTTTTTCTAATTATTTACATTTTAATACTATTTTTTTATTTGGTCCTAATTAGGAGCTTATCATAGTTTTTTCAAGCTATTTATTTATTTTTATTTTAAAATTTTAATTTACCTTTGAATTAATCAAGATATTTTACGCAGAAAAAGTGTCAGTTTAAATTTCAAAAAATTTAAATGAATTTACTTGTAAAATTTCAATTTTTTCACAACTGATTTTGAAAATAAAAAATTAACAAAAGATTAAATCTTTCTTTTTCTTGGTTTTAATTTATTTGTAATTAAGGTTAGAAATAAAAGCAGATCAATTTAGGCGTTACATAAATCTGTAAAATGATTTAAGATTTATTCTTAAATTTAAAAGGTTCGGATGTTTGTGTATAAGAAGGAGAAGAATTATGCGCAAACTTTTTCTTCTTCTTAAATATTTACGTGCAAAACCACGTATGGAAAGAAGAAGTAATATGGATAGTTCCAAGCCTTAAAAATTTGTAATTGAAAAAATTTGCTGCGAAGAAATTTTCAGGAGTAGTTGTACACTACCAGGAATTCAAAAAAATTCGGAAAACCTATTTTAAAAGAATTCAGTGTTGTTATCGTGGACTTCTACGGTCTACAATTTTGTTTACGTAAACAGAAAAAAATTTTGTCTACGGTTTACACGGAGAAAAAAGTTTTTTAACTGGCATAAAGTTTGTGCCAATAAATCATAGTTATGATTCCTAAAAAGCAAACTTTTTTATGTTGCTTATAAAACTTTTTTAACACTGAAAGATTAACTAATGAATATTGAAAACAAAAGAATAAGTAAAATTTCTAGTAAAAATTCTGCCGATTATGAAATTTCTCTAAAATTTTTGTAAATTTGATAAATTTTTACAAATTTTTCAAAATTCAAAAACTTTGTTTCCAAAAAATTTTATTTTCAAAACCTGACATAAATTAATTTATCACCTTGATACTGTTTTAATTTTACACAGTCAATTTTCAATCCACCGTCTATATATAAATTTACTTAGACGACGAATTTTAGAGCGAATTTCACACAGAAATTTTTCGTTAAAGTTCACTGTTGGCGGATTTAAACTTGACTGTGTAATTTCTTAATATTTATTTAATTTAATTTGCATTCTATGCATACTTAAATTAAAAACATCATTACCAAATTAACCCCATTAAAATTTCAAGCTCTACAAGCAAAATAGGCCTATTATAATTTCTCCAACGTACATAAAAAAATTGTGAAAAAAATCAATTTCAACGCTCTCTCACAGTCGCATGCTAAAAAATAATTTTTATGAATGAAAATTTTCTTCTTCCGCTCTAATATTTATCTCAAAATAATCCCAAACATGTCATACAATTTTTTGGCGCAAACATCGTTTCCCTAACGCACATTTTCGACCCTAAAAATTGATTTGAAATTCATTTAAAGGCAAAAGAAATTTTTAATATAACAGCAAAAGCAAGCGAGAATAAATTGAGAGTACGAAAGTACACACACAGCTGCAAAATAGAGAAAATTATATCGTCAATACAACAAACACATTTAAAGAAACGACAAGAGATTACCGCTAGATGTGAAGCGTTTCAAAAAATTGACGCTGAAATTGCACAGATTTTACACTTTTTTGAGCAATTTAAAGTAATTTGTGTCAAAAGAGAGACAAATTTAGTTAATTTGAGTTAAAAGTTATCAAAATTTTCAATCATTTTGACTTGAAATTGACTTTAAATGCTGTAAATTGGTAAAAATATAAAATTAAGAACTTGTAAGTTCTTCTAGACTCAAACACAAAAATGAAATTTTCAATTTATTGATTTTTTTTATGATTTATAAACTTGCAGAGCTCAATTAAGAGTGAAAGAATAATTCATAAAATATTTAAAAATTAAAACAAAACTTCATAAATTCTCTAAAATACATCAGTAAAATGCATAAATCATAGAATCGATTTTTTTTCTATTCCAAAAAAGCAAAACGTTACAAGCAAAGTTTTGTAAATTCTTCATTTTTATTTGATTTCGTTCCCCTATCGTTTTTCGTCTTTTTTCACTCGGCGCTTCTCTTTTCTTTTTTGTTGTAAAGTTTCATTCTCTTTTCTGTTTTGTGACTCGTTTTCGTTTAACTCGCTATTTGTATGCAATAAATTTTGTTATTCAAACTTATTTTCGTGACATGAAAAAACTTTTTTTTTTGTAGGTTCGCTCAAATGACCTCGCAACAACAAAAAAACTGCCGTTTCTAATTTTTCATTTACTCTTTTTCTTTTCTTTACTGTCGTTCGTGTTTGGTGGTAGGAAAGAAATTGGTTTCACATTTTTATAGGAATTTTATTGCGCTACAATTTGTTGGCGTTATCGATTTTCTATGTTTTTTCCCTGTTTCTGTGTTGTCGTCGTTTTGATGTTTAGAAGCGATTTTTATTGTTTCATCAAATGCATTTGAATGGCTTTTTTTAGAGTTTGAAATTAGATTAACAACTCGCTTTGATGATGGACATGAATTAGAAATTAAAATTTTGAATAAATTTAGATTTTTGAAAGCATAAAAAGCAATTTAAGCACGAGCGAGTGCTCTTCTTTTTATTATTTAGGACATTTTATGAATTTTAATGTGAATTTCACTTGATGATTGATTTAGTGGGGAATTTTTTAGTA
Organism: Polypedilum pembai; assembly: GCA_014622435.1. Taxonomy (NCBI): domain Eukaryota; kingdom Metazoa; phylum Arthropoda; class Insecta; order Diptera; family Chironomidae; genus Polypedilum; species Polypedilum pembai. Next base: position 21,765 of record JACWBX010002994.1, read on the forward strand.
TTTTTTTGATTTATTGAACAACAACTCAATTCCACTCCTCTATCGAAATTTCTCAATCATTCTCTTTTTGACCACTTCAGAAATATCAAAAGCAGCCGTCACTTTTGAAGATATCTTGTTGATGTTTGATTAATGTGAAAAAAGAAATGTTGAATAAAAAAAGTACACCCACACGTCGTCGTTACTGGTTATCTTGCTTTTACTGAACACTTATGTACACACTCTCTCGAGTTGATTGCGTTTTCTTTTTTTCATTTGAGCAAATATTTATAATACTTTTTTTATATACCTCAATGAGACTATTTTTATCGCTCACTTGGCGTCAACTTTATATACTAAAGCTAGCTTTATTTTATATATTTTGCAATTTTAAAATAGAATTGAGTGTGAAAAAAATTGATTGAAAAAGTAGAGTTGATTGAACTTACTTTTTTTTCAGTCAATTTTAAAGCGATCTATTCCTGACTTCAAAAATTAAAATTCATTTGAACAATTAAGCTGTTTAAAAATTTTTAATAAATGGAGACAACTAACAATTTCTACTTTTATAATCAATTATGAAAGATCGAAAAAGTTTAAATCATTCTATTTAACTTTAATTTTTGACCGTTTAATTTTAATTTTAAAACTTGCAAATCTCTTTTCGAAAGTTTCGAATACGTTTTCGAAAATTATTCTTACAAAGAATTAAATCAAGTTATGCTGAAATAGTCTGAAATAATAACTAGTTTAGTTAAACAACAGCAAATCTGCATTGAGAAACATTAATATTTAGCTAAATTATAATGTTTTAATTTTTTGCTGAAAAAATTTTGAAAGAATATAGCTGTACTTTACAAGACATTTCAGCATACTCTAATGGTCGAGTGTAACTGTCAGTACTCATATCATATTTTCAAGATTCCAGAGTTGTAAAAGTAGAATTTACTTTATAGCTTTTGGCTACTTTCCTCAGTAGATTTTGGCTGTTGGCTATGCATCAATAGTTCAACAAATCTAATACACTTAAATTAAGTTGCTTTAACCAAATTTGAATTTTTTACTTCAGCCTGGGCTTTCTCAGGCGTTCAAAAGTTTAGATATTACAACTGCTCTTGAAACATATTATAAAAGGTAAGGTCTCTCACGATAGTGATAGTTTAGCTGAGATATTGTGTAGTACTATAACGAAGTGGAGACAATCAAGGACTTCTTGTTTGAAAATCGCAAGTAACAATAATTTCTCTGCGAGTTTGCAAGAATATACAGTCAAATCTTTTACTGTCGTCTGTCTGGTGATGGAGACTATCGTTTTCCCTCAAGAGCCGGCTCTTGTATTCAAATTATTCTAAATATCTCAATTTATTTTAGATCCTGCATATGAAAAAAAGCCCTTTTATTTAAATAAATGAGCCGGCTCTTGTTTTCGAGGGAAGACGGTAGGATTAGGTCATAATAGTCATCCATCTACCTCGACTGTAGGTTATTTCAATAGATCAGCTCATCAAAAAATCAAATTAGTCTAAAAAGGTTTTGAGAAAAATGCACTTTTATTTTTGGAGAAAATTACTGTCTATTTTTAGACTCTTTTGATCTTTTTGAACCAATAATATTAAATTCAATAAATGAAATTATAGATTTTGTAAAAATTAAAATAATTGTAACGAACTTTCGAAATATTTTTTAAGCGAAACGAAAATTCACACCATTCAAAGTAAGAGAAATAACGGTCAGCCTTCCCCTTTATATTTTCTAATCCATCAAATTTCCATTAATTTTTTCTCATTATCCATCTTTTCACTTTAATACTTTTTTTGAAATCTCTATCAAGAAATTTATTCACTCCCTCTTAATACATATTTAATTCTATGAATTATGACTTTGATTCCATGGAGCAGAACGCTGTGATAAAAATTCAAAAAAACATGGCATTGTATTCAAGTAGAAGCAGAGTGAAAGAAATGTTTTAACCAGAAACTTCAATTATTTTATTGAGAACTTCCTGCTGATAATTTCCATACACTCACTCGTAAAATTCCACGCTATATGGTTCTCTTGCAAGATGAGAAAAACAAAAAAAAAATTAAAAACTTGCCAAATAATTATGAAATGAGGTAAAAATTGAAAACTCACGCTTTAATTACGAAAAGGCTACTCAGGTAGGTAATTTAATATTTCACTCAAATAAAATTGAGTGAATAAGCAAGTGCATAAATTTGATGTTTCAAATTAATTTCATGATCCATTTAGCGTTGCTTTATTCACTCTTTTTAGCGAGGTCAGGTCAAATTGAAATTTTTTTTTATCGTATTCATAAAATCTCGTCGTTCTATGAATTATAAATAAGTTGGAGCTTACCTTATTCTAGATCAAAAAGTATTTATTGTTAGTGCCGCAGTCGTTGCATTTATGTGCCACACACGATGCCACTCATGTACATCAACCGCGTGTGTGTGTTTTAAGTTAAGTAGGCTGAAGTTTGTTGTTATCCCTCATGTATTTTTTCGTGTCTCATTGGACACATTCATCGAGATTAACAGATATTTTTCGCTCTGATTGTATCAAAAATTCTTTCTTTATTTTCAGCGAGGCACGCTTTCAAATATGGTCAGAAGAGTAAATCAATTCAAATTGTGCTCACGTGATTAATTTATTTTACACGAACTCGTTTGTTCGGTTTTTTTTTCTTCTCTCTTCATCTTCAATGCTTTTTAAATACAATGATTGGTATTTTTCTCATACTCGCTCTTCGTTTTTTTTCTCTCTTTCTGTCTTTTCAACTTCTTTAACTGAAAAGCATGAGATTTGTATGAAAAGAGTTTTTTTTTGTGCACAATAAGCAGATGATGGAATTTTTTTCGTCTACATAAAAGCGAGAACTCATAATTGGTACTTAAACAGTTTCAGTTACTTAACACGTGAAAATATTTCTTCAGTTTCAATTGTTATTCAAGTAAACACTTAGTCTTACTAGAGAAGCTGAAATAAAAGCTTGTAATTAAATTTAATTGATTTCAAGTTTTGAATAAATTTTGATTACTCAAAAAAAAATCATTTTTATGCCGTTGAAACTTTATAATAGCTTGAAAAATGATATTGTGGGAGAGTACAAAAGAAGCTATCGAATTTGAAAAATCTTTACGCATTTTCATATCTTGAATGTGTGACTTTGAACTGAGCAAAAGAAAGAAAACTTTTTACAGATTCTTTTTGTTTTCGCTTCAAAACCTTTTTTGTATTCAATTGTTTAGTTGATGAGATGTGATAAATGTGAATCTAAACTTGTAAGAATAAAGAAAATTCAAATCAGTTTATTAAAAAAGAAATTTAGCGTAAATTTTCTACTTATCAAATTACATTAGCAGCTTTCAAAATATTGTTTTACATTTATTTAAGTCTCACAATAATATTATTTGCTGAAGTAGTTATCTACAATCATTTGTAAATAAAGACGCACAAGTTATAGTTTTATTTTAGTCACACATCAAAATGAAAACATTCAAATTTTAAACAAAGAAGATAGTTTTCGTTCTTGTCTTAAATTTAACTGAAACCTTTATGTTTAAAGTAAAATTTGATGTCAAATTTTCAGATTTAAAACAAGCAATTTTGCAAATTAATGGGACAATTCTGGTTTGATTTTTTGTCCAGAGTTATTAAAAACAAACAAATTTGCCTGTACAGGCAAAACTTTAAAACCGATCTATTAACTTAACTAGCTAAAAATTATTCAAATTTCTTTGGTCAGAATTAAGATATTATTTATTACAATTAGTTGTTTACATTTAGAATCTGTCTGGATAGTTATTTAGCTTTATATTTTAAATTTAAATTTTTACCTGTACAGGCAAATTTGCTTGTTTTAATGACACTTTTTTTGCGAATAACAATTGAAGGTTAATAAAACGTCGATGGACCGTAGAATACAAAACTTTTCAAATGTGTATTTAGTTCATCATGTAATAGTTCATTCTAATCAGCTATAAATTTAATATTTTATAAAATAAACATAATGAACAGCATTTGATTACAAATTCACTTATTATATCGAATGGAGCGAATTTTTTTTATGACCGTTATTAAGTTCAAATTTTAATTATTTGTGAAACATTTTTGGCTTTTGGTACACATATAAGGCTGTTTTATATTGTTTTATTAGTGACGAAAAATTAACTTTGTATTTTATTTAACGAAAATTTGAATTAAGACGAAGACACTTCAAATATTCAGCGATTTCTTCGATTCCTTACAGTTTAGGATTTCAAAAATTTTTTAGTAAATTTTTATTTTTATAAAATGTAAACAAAACAGTTAAAAATTTTTGAAAAGTTTTCTTCAGCAAGTCGAGTTTCAAATAGGAAAATTAAACGTTTTCGAAAGAAATCAATCAGTAGGTGCACACTTTAGTAGAATTCATCTAGCGAAAACGAGAACTTTACAGCTATTTTCTATAAAATTAAGAATATTCAGTAAATGATCTGAGTGTCTTCGCTTTAATTTCAATACTTTTAAGACTATGAATAATATTAGATATCAAGAGCAAACTAAAAGTCAATAAAAAAAAATATTAATTATAAAACAACGCGCACAGATGGCTTCGCTAGCAACAACAAAAGTCGCTCAAATAAACTTCACAAACTCATTCTCTGTGCTCGAAATAGCAACAGCAAGCGAGCGCATGTATAAGCGAAAAAATCAATATTTAAAGAGCAAACAACAGAATATATTTTTTTTTTAACACATTCAACTTATACATGCGCATCTTCTTGACTTTTTGAATTGTTAGCGATGCCAGAAGTTTGAATTTTAAATTTTTTGCGTGGTATGAGAATAAAAAGAGATTTTGGCTGAAATTCTTTGATCTTTGCAGTAAACAGATTTTTGGCGGCTGATTATTTCATAAACTATAAAATTTTATTGATCAATTTTTAATCTCGCTATGAAGTGAGCGAGAGAGAGAGCTCTGGATATTTACATGCTGCTTTCTTTTGTATGGATTTTTCGTTAATTGATTTTTGGTCTTTTTAGGAAATTGAAATTTTATTAAAAAGACGAAGAAGTCAAGTTAATGGAGCTCAGCAATAATCATTTACGACTGTCCATCAAGATAACGATATTATTATCCATTAGATTAGTTTAAAGATTTATAGCATGATGTTAAATAAGCCACTGCATGATAATTGCTTAACTGATGCAGATGAAGATAATTAAGATAATTTTTAGTGCTTTAATAAAAGAACGTTGAATTTTTTAGTTGCAGTCAATAACATATATAAAATATTGATTTCCTCTAAAATTCTTTATTTATCAATACTTGTGAACATTGTATCAATTATTAACCATCTTTTTCTTCACGTATATATCAACATTGATACTCAAAAGTTTTTCGAAATTTAATTATTTGAGATAGAAAAATTTGTTAAGATTTGTAAAATTTTATTTGCGTTGCTTGAGTAAGGCACAAAATTTTACTGAAAAAGAATCTTATGTCAAAGCAAGCCACCAAACTTTCTATATAGGTATAATTGATTATGGTTTATGATTTCTTATCTTCCTGTGCCAAAGTCATGAAGACTAGATCAGTGTTGTTATCGTAGATGGATGTAGACGAAATAAAATTTTCTATGGTCTACAAATTTGTCTACATAGACAAAATTTATGCATAGACGTAGACAGTCTATGAAATTTTTCATGCATTCGTTAACATTCTATGCATAGATTTTAGTCTATTTAGACGAATTCGTAGACAATTCTTTTTTGTGTATGTAGACATCTAGACATTTTCGAAAATAACAATACTAAACTAGACTTATAATTTTCACTAAAAATCCATTCACAGTTTCAAAAATTTTCTCATTAAGGTTTTAAGAATTGGAATAACTTGCAAACTACCAATTTATTTACTATTTTGAAGATTTATATTAAATTGCAAACAAAATTTCATCTTTTAAGAGTTTCAACGTTAAACTGAATTTTGTAATTAAAGAGAAATTTCGATTCTCAAAAAAATTACAGCAGCAATACCAAATTGTAAGAATCTTTCATTAATAAAATTTCAATTTTTATAGAAGAGAACGAAAAAAGAAAATATTCTGGTAATAATTACTACTTGTGCTTATCTTTTTTGTACGTATTAAAACAATAAATCACTTTAATTATTTTAGATTAAAAGAGCTTCTGTTGTTAGTCATCATTATCAATTTTTTAATTAATCACTCTTTCGCAAGTACTTACTAATCTTTTTCTGATGAATTTTAATAAATAGAGAATATTTTTGAATTATTTTCTAGAATTTGTTTAAAATTTTTTCAAAGAAGGAAGAACATGACTTAAGTAAAGTGTAAAATTTAAATAGAATTAATAATTTTACTTCTCGTCGCTTTAAAATATTTTTCTGATGAACATATTGTTCATTTTCAGTTGCTAGCTTCGTCTTTCAATGATATATGAAAGAAAACAACTGAGATAATAAAAGTACAACTGTCATATGAGTCCATGATATCAAGTGAAAAAATTCACTAGAGTACAAATAATAATAGCAACGACGACACATTTATTGTCTGTTTAAAATATGTCATCATCAACAAGAAGAAAAAAAAATAATCATGAGATGAACAAACAATAAGTTAAGTAAAGAAAGTCATGCAGTTTAACTATTTTTTATAGCAGAACTCTGGAGAATCAATTAAGTAATTAAAAACATACTGTGAAATTAAATTTCAAGGCTCCCATGAGAAATGATTTTTAATCCTACTTGAGAATTTAAAAATAAACTCACTTGAAAATAAAATGAAATAAAAATCTGTTCCGTGAACTAATAAAAATTTTTTTAAAATCAATCTTGATAATTTTGCTCATTTGGTCATAAGAGTCATTACAAATTAAAAATTACTAAACAGTGAGATTTGTCATTGAGTCACGCCAAAATAAATTTTTTCCATTGTTGCATGATTTCAAGATTTCTTTGTTTGCTTGCTTGAGTAGATTTGTGTAATTATTAAATTGCTATTTTTGAGATTTATTCAGCTACCTACATTATGACTGAATTATGAAAAGAAAAATTTGAATTTTTTAATATTTATTTTTATATATTGCTGAATCATAACTTAATGAGAAATGAACTAAAAATTGAAATGAAATTTTATTTTCTAGCGTTACTCAAATGTTAGCCATTTTGAAATTTTATTCTCAATTGAAGTTTAGAAACGAAATTTTGATTTTAATTTTTTTAAATGAATACTTTTTTGTAGAATCAAAATATTATTAGAAAAATGATAGAAAATGATTGATAAATGATAATTTACTAGTAAAATATTCGTAGAAATGATTTTTATTAGTTTAATTAAAAAATTTTATATCAGTTTTCGCCATTGAATTGTCAGCTAAATTTTTATACAAAAAATTTTCTTATTTCAAATTTCAAGCTTATTCAGCTTATGTAAAGGCAATTAAAAGTTATAAATAAAACAATTAAAAGTTATTTCATCAATTTTATAACAAATTACAGCTGAAAATAAAGAAACAAAATCATAAAATTGAAATTTTCAATTGAATTATAAACAAAATAAAATTTTTAGCATCAATCTTCATTCTCCATTGCTGAAAATTAATTTCATTCACGTTCAATAGATGACTATAGTATCGCCAGCTGTTTGAAACATTGAAAAGTTTTAATTATTTTGTTCACTGAACGAATTGTGAACGATTGTTATTGGTTGTTGACTCAAAGAATTTCTAAACGCACTCGAAAAATGAAGCAATTTTCTGTTATTTTTCAATTTTAAAGAAATTTTCTACATAAAGTTTTGATTCAAATGATAAATATTTTCAAGTTTTATCAAATTGAATTTATTGTTTAGAAAATTAACAATATTTTCATTGAAAATTTCATAAAAACATGAATAAAGTTCAAAAATTCTTGAGATTCAATTTTTTAAACGTCTTCTATACAACAGTTGCATAGAGCTGTATTGCAAAACATTTGTCGGATTTATGAGAATCGAATCACAAAATAAAAATTTCTCATAGGTTTTTTTCTTAGTAATTGAATGGAGAAAGAGAAGTGGAGGAAATTTTTTTTTATATATTTTATTAGGCAGTAAATTTTGTAACTTTCGCGATGAAAGTGTCATAAAACGTTTAAGTGGACTCGCCTATAGTCGTTTAGCATAAATTTGTGCATGTAAATAGTGAAATTTATGTCGAAAGAACAAAACGAAAAAAATTTTATCAGTAAACTCTTTTTTTCTCCTCCAATTCAGTATATAAATGTGAATGTGAACCGAAAATAAGAAAATAAAGAGAAGTTTATTAATTGCTGGTCGCTCTCTAGAGTCAATCTAAGCTCTTTTTAATTGATAAAGTTGTTTATGTTGATGTAATAAGTCATAAAGAAGAACAAAAAAAGTTTAGAAATTTCATATTATACGAGAGAAGTGAGAGCGAAAATACACATACAGAAAAAACATGGCGATGCCTGTAACAAATTGTTCGCTCGACGATATCGATTTGGCAGCATTGAAGGTAAAAATTAATGAACATGAGTTGATTGAGATGGATTAAAGACTCATAATTGAGCAAATTGAATTAAATTTTTACAATTGACAATGGCAAAAGTGCCATAAAAATGAAGACAATTACACATTTCAATTAGGTGTGGTCGAAAAATGATTTTTTTTTTCTCTTCACTTCTCCCTAAGAGAAAAAAGAACTCTTTTTTTTGTGTATTTTTATGATTTGACTTGAGTTTATGAAAATAAATATAGAGTCACAAAGCAAGTACAAAAAATATTAGAAATTTCACTCTTTCTTCTATTATTGTCATTGTCGTAATCCAGGAGCCAGCTGGTATTTTTGAATTAATCGAAGTTGTCGGTAACGGTACATATGGACAGGTTTACAAGGTTAGTTAGTTAATGACAAATTAAATCAAGATTAAATTATAATTTGTTTCATTTGACGATTGATTTTAGGGACGACATACAAAGACTGGACAACTAGCAGCTATCAAAGTGATGGATGTCACAGAAGATGAAGAGGAGGAGATTAAGCTAGAGATCAATGTACTGAAAAAGTATTCAAATCACCGAAACATTGCCACTTATTATGGAGCATTTATTAAAAAGTCACCAGCTGGTAAAGATGATCAGCTGTGGCTTGTGATGGAATACTGTGGTGCCGGAAGTGTAACGGATTTAGTCAAATCAACAAAAGGACAGAGTCTGAAGGAAGAATGGATTGCATATATTTGTCGTGAAATTTTACGCGGTCTCAGTTACTTGCATAGCAATAAAGTCATTCATAGAGATATCAAAGGTCAAAATGTGTTGCTCACTGACAATGCTGAAGTGAAGCTTGTTGACTTTGGTGTATCAGCGCAACTTGATAGGACTATTGGACGAAGAAATACATTTATTGGGCAAGTAACAAGATATTTAATTTAAAGAAAGTTCACTGACATTTCTTTCTTTGTTCTATAACAGAACTCCTTATTGGATGGCTCCTGAAGTCATTGCTTGTGATGAAAATCCCGATGCCACATACGATAATCGTTCAGATTTATGGTCATTAGGTATTACGGCTCTTGAAATGGCTGAATCACAGCCTCCACTTTGTGATCTGGTAAAAAATTAAAATTTTTTCTTTAATTTTTTAAATTAGTTCTTTATTTCTTTAATTAGCATCCGATGCGAGCACTATTTCTGATTCCAAGAAATCCACCGCCACGTCTAAAGTCAAAAAAATGGTCGAAAAAGTTTCATGGTTTTATTGACACAGTTTTAGGTAAATAATTGACAATATTTTTTTATGGCAAATATTAAAAATAATTTTTTTTGTACAAATTGCAGTCAAGGATTATCATCAACGACCTTATACCGAACAATTGCTAAAATGTCCATTTATCAAGGAACAGCCAACAGAACGACAAGTGAGAATTCAATTGAAAGATCACATTGATCGTTGCAAGAAGCGTAAACAAGAGAAAGAACGCGAAGACTATCATTATTCGGGCAGTGAAAATGAAGAGGAAGAGCCACAGACAGCTGGTGAACCATCTTCAATCATTCAAGCACCTGGCGGCGACACATTGCGTCGCAACTTCCAGCAAATTCAAGAAGGAAGAGCAAACAATGAAGCAAATGGCGGCGGTCGAAATCAAAAGTCACAGCCACAGCAGCAGCAATCGCGCGAGAAGCAGCATGAAGAAAATGTCTCGCGTCCAGCACTGCCACAACGTTTGATTGTCGTACCCGATCCACCGACACAAAATCAAACGCCAAATCAACATGCAAATCGTCCACTGCCACCGACACCCAAGAATGGACAGTCATCATCGCAATCAAGTCAGCCATCTTCGCAAAATCAGTCACAACAAGCACAGCAACAAACTCCACCGCAACGCAATTCACAAAATCTCTTCAAACCGATGGTGAGCATGATTCATTGTTTAATTGGCTTTAATAACGTAAAGTTCAAACGAAAAAAAGAACGTTTATCGATGTTGTGTCATCGTCATTCATCAACACTCTCTTATGATTCAATTTCCTACTTTTTTTCATTTTTGATTATTTTATTTATCTACTTTTTTTTATTCTCTTTTCATAAATGTGTTGTTGTTATGTACGTGTCTATCTATAAATATATCTCTTATAATTTTGCTGGATACAAACATTCTGGACATCAAAAATTCTTAATTTCAATTTGCTTTATCGCTTTTTATTAATCATATACACTCAAAACTTATCGTTTTGGAATGTGCGTAGCTTCCGCCACGACGTCCCGAGGTAGGTTCCGTTAAATGTTTTTTACCTATTTTTCTTGATCTTTTATTTCACTTTAGTACTATTATTTTTTTAACTATGCCGCTATATAAGTTTTTTTTATTATGCTTAATTGATGTGTTTTATAATTTCTTTAATAATCATCAATTCATCAAAAAAAACAATATATATCATCATGAGATAAATTCAAAATTATTCTTTATCTACTCTTTCTTCATTTCACTATTTACACAAGAATTGGCATATTACAGAAGTTTTACAAATATTTACATCATGATGCATATAAATAGAAATTATATAACCCAAAAAATGTTTATAAGCAAGCAATAATAATATCTGTGTTGGCTGCATGTCCTTATTCTTATCTTTCTTCATCCTATAGAAGCAAAAAAAAAACAGATTGTGAAAACAAATTTTTTTACGAGTGCTGCTGATGGTGTATTTTTTCTTTTAAAATTATTGAAAAAAATGAAGATTTCACATATGGTGAAACTTCCTTTTTGTTTATCTAACAATAAAAATTCTTTACTTAGGGCTAAAATATCAAATTTTTTCTTATCTTTGATTAATGTTTATTTGCAAAAGAGAAAAAAATATTTCTGCTTTTTTAACGAAATTGCTTTCATTTATAAAAAAACTGATTTGACTTGAGTTGTTTTTGCCGAAATTTCGTACCGACCCGCTATAACTTTTTGTAGAAAATTTTTTGTCGAAATTTATTTTGTGAGCTATTCTACCAATAAATAGATTTAAAATAAGCCATCGAAGGTTAAATTTAGCTGAGTCTGGGCATAACTAGTAATTTTTGAAAAAGTTCGCCGATTATCTGACAAAAATTTTTTTTAAAATTCATAGCTACGAATAAATTCAACCCAATTTAATCATCAATAGCTTGCTTTAAAGCTCTTTATTGGTAGAATAGCTCACAAAACAAATTTCGACAAAAAAAACTATTTCTACAGAAAGTCATAGCTAATCAGTAAGAAAATCGCGAATTTGGCAAAAACGTCTCTGGATTTGACTTTGCTTTGACTAACTTGCAAAATTTTACAAAACTATAAAATTTTTTTTACATTTAATTTTATAAAAACACCATCAAATTCACTCATTCATCCTAAAAATTGCTATATGTGATATGCATAATTACTAAAATTCCTAAAAAGTGCATACACAAACAAGAGAAATGATGATGATAATTGAAAGATCTACTACATATGAAACAGCTGCTAAATAGCTTCATGCACGCAATAATTTATGCTGTTTTCGCTGCAAGCTAAAAATTAATTTTAAATTATATGTTTAGCTCAAGTAAGAGAAAGAGAGACTAAGCATATAAAAGAACAGCAATTTGATGATATATCAATCACAATTCTTCTTTATCTCTTCTTCCACCTTTCTCACTTCTCTTTTTTATCTGACACAAACAAAATATATAATGCCAAAAAAAAACATTCACTTTCTCACTTCTGTAAAAACAAAATTTACGAACGAAATTGTAATTTTGAAAAAAATCCCCCCCAAATCCAATCAATATGAAATTGTTATGAAAATAAGGACTTGGACATGCTTGCGGCACAATTAAATGAATTGGGAATCTCCCCTCAACAGCAGTCACAACAGTCACAGCCTGAAGCACCACCACGTAGCAATCGATCATCAGGCGCATCATCATCAACGAAGCAATCAACAACACCAAGTTCGAACAATAATAATAATCAGCCAAATCCACTCGATCCAATTGAATCATCCGATTCAGATTCTGAACCTGATGAACCCAACGATAGAGCGAGAAATGATGGAACTCTTTTGGCCAGCGATCCACCGAAACCACTGTAAGTCAAAAAAACACACAAAATCACAAAATTAAATGACATTAAATTTCATACAATTAACCCATATGATATTCATTAAATTAATTTGTCATTTCCTTCTTCTCTCTTCTATCTCATTTCAAAAAACATTCATTTCATTTTCACGTCGTCATTTTTATTCTTTTACTTTTTCTTTTTGTTGCTATTATGATTTCATTAGTCCCGAATTTTCATATAGACCCGGCTCACTGTCTGGCGAGAAAGAAAGTTCCGCAACAGGTTCTACGAATCAAAGTGGCGGTCCACCAAATCGACCGCTACCGCCTACACCCGATGACGATGCTCAAGGAGATCGAACTTTAATCATGAAACGGGTAAGTGCTAAAAAATCTTTTATTTTGCTCTCTTTTAAAAACACACATAATTTTTGTTTTCTTAAAGACCAATTTTTTTATTTCACTTCTCTCGCTCGCTGTCCTCTTTTTCGATGTGTCTGTTAAATGTTCATAATTCTACTCTGTTATATAAAAATCTCTTCTTTTTGGTGGGTTTTGTTCATGAGTTGTGTCACATTAAAATGTAAAATTTATGATTGGATTAAACAAAGAAACAGACAAGCAGGAAGTGTTAAATTTAATTATGATGGAATGTGCATGATAGATTTAATCTCTCTTTGTAAAGAAAAGTGCTAAAAGCAAAATTTGACGCTTGAGAATTTTTCACACAGGAAATTTTTGCTCTCGCCATTGTACAAGAATAATTATGAAAGAATTTTTAAGGTTTTGTTCTAATAATGCTGATAATTTAGGTGAAGACACTCTGATTTAGTTGTAAACTTCTGGTTTCAATTAAAAGAAAGGAATTAAAAAAAACAATTTCAAATGTAAACGAAACAGTTTAAAAATGTTTTTATTCTCCTAACATTTTTAGGGGAAATACAACTGAATTTAAATAATAAATTTACGTTACAAAAAGAAAGTTTCAATTCTTAAATTGACAGTCTTATTCTTAAAACATTAAATAAATTCTTAATAATTACTATACTCGCCAACATACATACATCGTTTATATTGCTAATTGAAAAGAAAATGTTTCATTTCGCTACTCACAAGAAGTGGCTTTTATTATTTTCAATCCATTAAAAAAACCAGTCGACCTGCTGCTAACTGTATACAAAACAGAAAAAGATAATAAAAAAAATCATTATTTAAATTTTATGTGACACAACAAGTGACATCCAATGAGATTTAAAAAAAACAACACTTGAGAAATAATGAATGGCCCCTTTAAAAACAGTTTATTGACAATAATAATTTTAGACTATAGTAGTAATTCTTGAGACATTAGGATTGTTAATGGGATTGTGGGTTGCACTCTCATTTAATTTTTTTAATTAATAATTAACTAGGAATGTAGAATCGACTCGTTCTTTTACTGTAAATGTCAAGTGGTATTGAATGACGATGACTCTCACTCTATTTCATGTATTTAGAAAAGAATTTCATGTTAGAATGCATTTTTGATTAAATTAAAAAAGAATAAGAAACAGAACACATTTTTGAAATAATGAAATATTTTTATTTATGAAAAATATTTCATTATTTCTTAATTTTGCATAAGAGAAAGAAAAACAATTTCTTTCTTATCAAATATTAATACAAATGGTTATGGCGCATTAAATTACATTCCATGTTTTTCTTTTGTTTGCTTTCAAGCGATTTAATTTCTTTATTTTCCTTGATTATGCGAGCGAATTGATAAAACAGTTCATTTTACATGTTAGAATGTGCACATTTGCAGCAATGTTGCTTTGTTCATTGTCATTTTTCCCTTTTTTTACTTTCTCTCTTTCACTCTTTACAATTTCATCATTCAAAATAACCCAAATTACGCAGATAAAATTTTTAATTGCTCATTGTGCTCTCTCCTTTATGTGGCTAACTTGATTATTGTTCTATTAATTAATTATGCTATAAAGTTGATAAATTGAATCTTCCTCTAAACTTAATTTATCAACTTTCTTTCTCTTTCTTTGAAAACAAAATTATTATTTTATTTAAACTTTTTTTCTTTATTAATTTTTTATCATTTTAAAACAAAAACCTTCATTTCGAAACTCGAACAAAAAAAAATCTTTCTCTATAAAATACACACACAAAAAACCCACACAAACTTGACATGCGATTAAAAAAATATTTGAAAAATAAAAAAAAAAAATAAAAACTAGAATCTCGCAAGTCAGTCATCGACTTCTGTTGGCACTACGGGATCATCGACATCGACAACATCGGAAAATGATGAAGCAGTTCTATTGCGTGAGTGGAATTTTGAAAGATTTTTCCCAGAACGTGCGTCTATGTCAAGTATTGAAAAAGGAAGGCAATTGAATGGTGCAGCAACATCAAATGACAAAAATAATCTCGCATTTATTGAGAAGAAAAAGATTGAAGAGATGAATAATAAACTTAAATTGGAAAATCGTGTGAAGAATGCAATTTTTACTAAAAATAATTCACAACAAAATCAAAAACTTATGGCTGAAAATTCACCGAAAAAAGTGGAAAATTCTTCTGATTCGAGATTTTCGAATTTCGTTCGTGGTTTTCGTAGAGAACATACAGACTTTTTCCCTTCAAAGCGACATTCAGCAATATTTAGTGAACAATTAGCAGCAAATAAAAATTCTCCACAAAAAGTTCAAAGATCAAGTGCCATTTTTCAACGTAATCGAGCAAAAGGGGAGCCAATCCTCACAGATTTTATTCCTAAACGGGATACAACATTAGATAAGAGAAATAATAATAATGGTGAAGCAAGTAATAGTAAAGATTCTTCACCACCTACTGAAGTGAAATTAAGAAATCAACCATCAAGTAGCAAAAACAACAATCATCTTGATTTTGTTAGAATGCGACGTGAAAAGACAGAATCAGTAATTTTTGTATCACGAAGCACAAATAGTGCCGTTGTCGATGCATATCAACAATTTCAACAGCAGGTAAAGGAACAAATTGCGGGATTTTTTCTTCTTCTCTTAATTCTACTCTCTAATTGCAAGATGAAAAAAGTTTTTTGACAAGTGAAAATTGGAGAATAATATAAAATTAATAATAACTTTGTTTTTGTCTCTAAAGCATGTCCTCATTCATACTCATCATAAAGAAACAAAAAAAGTATACTCAACAATCACATTACTTTTATTCCTTACACTCCTATACCTTTTCTTTCTCTCTTTGTGTTATTATCCTTAGAAATTTTCATTCATCGATCTCATAATAATGTGTGAAAATCAGATAAAAGCTGCATGCATGTCATTCGTCAAAGCTCAATATTGTTTGATATTTTTTTACTGTGTTTTGTTTTATGTTTAACAAAAAATGCTTTTGCTAACTCTATTTTTGTTAAGATTCATCTGTCTGCACAGATCAAGTCGTAAGAAATCCGTTAAGCAGATTGAAGGTGGCGTAAAATTGATCTTTCGTCATCTATAATTGTCATAGCGGATTTCTTTCGAAATTTTATCCAGTGTTGCTATCGTAGACGTCTACGGTCTATGTAGGTTCTACCGTGGATTTAGTTTACGTAGACTTTTGCCCACGGTCTACAACTTTCGTCTACATAGACGATATCTACGCGTGAACCGTAGACGTAGACGTATGAAAATCTACGTAGACCATCTACGATTTACACGTAGATTTTGTCTACACAGACGAAAGTTGAAGACTGCAGACATCTACAATAACAACACTGATTTTATCTACACAGACTGATGAAACTTAATCTCTTTCTCTCTCTCTCTCTTGCTAACCATTTGTATAATATTTGGCTGTTTCTTCTTCTTTCTTATATTGTATAGAAAACAAAAACGCTTAACAATAACAATTAAATATAAAGGGGGAAGATGTTAAAGGAATTGAAAATTATCAAGGGCAAATAATGTAATTGAAATGTCAAAAAAAGGGTTTTTTAAACCCAGATCAAAAATTAATTTATAATTAAGATTAAGTTGTTATGGTCAAACATCAAACTTTTAACACTCGTCTACACACAACAAAGAAAAAATTATGAAATTTTGTTTTTACTTCCTCTACTTCTTCTCTCTATTATTTTTCGTTTTATTTTTTTTTATTACAACACAATGATGTTTTATTAACAAAAATTTTTTAATTAATTAATTATGGCAATTTTCTCAAATTATAGAATCGTGGAAGTGAGAACAATAATATGGGTGCACGCACGAGTGTTTTACCCGATTTATTGAGTCAAGCCTCACCGGCAACACCACCACGTCATGATCGATCAACGTCAGAAGAGGTGCGTACAAAATTTTTATGTCATGTTGTTTTAGTCAAAATTTCTAGTTCAACATTAAACAAAAGAAAAATTTTTCATTCCCTTATCTTTCTCTTACAAGTCGCATATTGTCTATAACCGTAATTGAGTATTTTTTTACTTCCATTAATGTTCTAGTTTTTAAATTATTCAAAAAATTATCGCAAAATATAAAAGAAATGAAAATGTTAATTAGAAAGTTTTTGTGGGAATTAAATTCGTTCGTTACGAACAATTAACTTTTTTACAATAAGTTCATCCATATCTCCGCTCATTTTTCGCCTCTTTTCTTTCTTTTTTTCTATCATCATCATCATCATCGTATGGATGATTTCACGGTCAATTGATTGAATTTAAATTTAAAAAATTCTTCTTATTCTTCTTTCTCTCCTTTATTTATTATGTTATATGTGTTCATGAGCTGATAATGCCGTTGACCCCTTTAATCCAAATGGTTTCTCTTTTCTCATAAAAGATTAATCTCGTAAATGTAAGTACCATTATCATACCATAACTAATGTGATATTGAGTCCTTGTATACCAGTAGATAACAATTCATTCATTAATTTTTTTATTAATCTTTTTATAGTGGGATTAACAAACTTTTGTTTCAACTTTTTTATTATTTCCTATTGTCATATTACGTAATTATTGAGATTATTAATTTGTTTTTATTTTGGTAAGATTATTAACAACAATTTCCTTATGTTCAAAATTTTTCCTTCTTTTTTCTTCACTAAAATTATTTCGGCATTTTCTTCTCATATCGTCGTTGTTGATTTGTAGTCAATTTTGTCTAATTTTTCTTATAATTTTGTGCATGGTTTATGTATTTTCTAATCATTCCTAACAGAACTTTTTGGTAGTTTCACTTGACCTTTATGGCAGTCTACAATTACAATAATTCGAAATTATTAGGGTTCAGCAATATGCATACAGAGTTGTAAAAGTAAAATCTACTTTGTAGCTTTTGGTTACTTTTTAAAGTAGATTTTTGGCCAATTGGCCACTGTAGCTAAAAGCTTAATTTAAAAAAATAGCCAATGGCTACAATAGATTAACAATTCTGCACGCATATAAAAAGTAGAAGTATACGTATGTTTCTTCATCTTATTCTGCTTTTTTGAATGGAAAAGAATGAAAAAGTAGAAGAAACATGCATATACTTCGTTTTCTTATATACATGTTGCCGAATCCTACAAATTATTCAATCTTTAAAAAGTTTGTTGATAAAAAATCTTAATAACATCTTTTAACTAATTCATGTAACAAAGGATAAAAATAAACTAAAACAGGCTTTATTTGACATTATTTAAGCTTAAAACTTAAATTTTCTTGTTTTTATTTCGAAAATTCAAAGTTTTTCGAAAAGATGTTCGAAAATCAAATTTAAAATGAAAAATTCAACTGCCAAATTTTTGAGTGAAACTACCAAAAACACAATATAAAATATTTAATTTTATTATGATTTTAATTTATTTCTTTTCTTCTTCTTTTTTTGAATTTTAGTATCGCGCGGCTGTTAATAACAGTCCTTCTAATCATTCCTCCTCCTCTCCCGCATCAAAATCACACCAAAATTCTCCCCATCATAAACATATTTCTCCCTTTCATCATCATCATCACCATCATATTTCTCCCTCATCAACAAACGATAAATTGGCTCATATTTCAAATTCTAATTCACCCAATAATTCCCATTTATTGCATCCACATTCGCTTGCACTTCAACAGAAACAACGAAGTTTCCTTACATTCGGTTTTGGAGCGGGAAGTTCAGGCGGAGCATCACGACGTGAAAGTCACGTCAATGTGAATGTTACGCCAACTTCACAAAGCGATGTGCCAAGTGATACACCTGAAATTCGTAAATATAAGAAACGCTTCAATTCAGAAATTCTCTGTGCCGCTTTATGGGGAGTTAATCTTCTTATTGGCACAGAAAATGGACTGATGCTGCTGGATAGATCTGGACAAGGAAAAGTAAGTCTAAATTTTTCAAATAAATTTTTGTTTTGGTTGCAAAAGTTTGTCAAATTGGTGATTCTATAAAAATGTTGATTTTTTTGAAAAATTTTGAAATTTTCGACTGCAGTTTTTGTTTTAATTATTGAGTTATGAAAGCTCAACTACCTACTAGTGGCTTTCTAAAAGAATTCTTTATCTATTAAAAGCATTTTAAACAAGAATCAAAGAAGGAAAATACGAGAATTGTTTTCGTCCATTGTCACGCTCAAAAATTTCTGTTGAATTGAGTGTTTTCAGATATTTGATGATTCTCAAATGGTGTCTAATTGATAGAATAAACGAAAACTTATGTTTTAGTAGCAGAATTATTGAAATTAGTTTTGTATCATATATCATATTGAATCATTTTGAGCGTGAAAGTGTGACGCTTGTTCAAAATGAAACAAGACCAAAATTCTCGACATACAAGCTTACAATGAACTTGTTTTCGATAGATATTCACAAATACACATTTTAGTGTAGTTTTAAATGAGATTAAGCAAAAAATTACCAAGCAAAATTAATTTTAGTTCTACAAAGAAATGTGAAAAAATTTTTTTTTTATAGAATTACCTAAATATGAGCAAACTAGCAGTTATTTCTCTTCATTTCTATGTTGATTAATTCATTTAACGTTTAATTATTTATGATAATACAAAATTTTCATCTAATTAAATGAAATTAAAGTAAAAATTGCTAAATTAGTTTTTCAATTTTGAAACATTATTAATTACTAAACCAGAAACAGTAAAGTATTATTAATCTTGTTATTATATTCAAGGTATACCAATTAATATCAAGACGTCGTTTTCAACAAATGGAAGTGCTTGAAGGACAAAATATTCTCGTTACGATATCTGGCAAAAAGAATCGAGTTCGTGTCTACTATTTATCATGGCTTAAATCAAAAATCTTGCGAACGGATGGTCTATCAGATGTAAATGTGAATTACTCCCATTGTCATTGAACATTTCTCTTTTCAACTCTCGTTTTTTTTCTTTTCTCTTTTTATATCAACAGCAAGTCGAGCGTCGCAATGGCTGGATCAATGTTGGCGACTTGCAAGGTGCAGTTCACTTTAAAATTGTCAAATACGAACGAATTAAGTTCCTGGTGATTGCTCTGAAAGACTCGATAGAAATTTATGCATGGGCGCCAAAGCCTTATCATAAATTTATGGCTTTTAAGGTGTGTTATTAATGAAAATTCATCACACATAATAAAACTAATTGATTTATTGTTAATTGCACAGAGCTTTGGAGAATTAAGTCATCGTCCAGTGCTGGTAGATTTAACTGTCGAGGAACAAACACGATTGAAAGTCATTTATGGATCGAACGAAGGCTTCCATGCTGTCGATTTGGATTCAGCAACAGTCTATGATATTTATTTGCCAAAACACGTAAGTTTGCATGACATTTCACTTTTTTCAATATCTACATTTGCCACTGTTTATAGACTCAAGGACCAATAACTCCACATTGCATCGTGACGCTGTCAAATTCAAATGGCATGAACTTACTGTTGTGCTATGACAATGAGGGCGTCTATGTTAGCACAATGGGACGCGTTGTAAAGAATTTTGTCTTACAATGGGGCGAAATGCCTACATCAGTGGCATACATAGGCACAAATCAAATTATGGGCTGGGCCAATAAAGCAATTGAGGTGAGCTTCCGCTTTGATTTTTTATTGAATACGTAAAAAGATTTATTGAGACCTCTGTGAGGTTAGCCGAATTCAGACCAAACCTAAGCGAGTATTGAATTTGGAATTCTTGTAAAAAGAAGAGACTTAACAGGTTATCTCGAAGCTATCAAGACTTAAAATTTATTTTCTTCAATTTGGCTGAAACTCAATTTAATGTTTAATCAAAAATTTCGGCCAAAAACTAACTTTTTCATTTCAACCAAAAAGTCAGCTAACTTCCCAGAGATTTTATTGAAAATGTTTGATTTTTATTTATTCAACGAATTTTTAGTTTTTGAATATAAATATTAAAATTTTAAAAATCCGTTATTAATTAAAATTAAATTTATTCTATCGCAGATACGTTCCGTTGAAACGGGTCATTTGGATGGTGTGTTTATGCATAAGAAAGCTCAACGCCTTAAATTTCTGTGTGAACGAAACGATAAAGTATTCTTCAGCAGTGCAAAAGGTGGATCGTCTTGTCAAATCTATTTCATGACTTTAAATAAGCCTGCTATGATGTCATGGTAGATTAACGAATAATGAAAAAAAAATATGTAATTACAAGTATAAAGCAAAGAATGAAACTCTTTTAGATGAGAATAATGGCATAAGAAAGCATTCATTAACATTATAGTAACAGTTATGCGCATATTACTCTATAAAAAAATTAAAAATGATAATTAAAAAAAGCTTAAAGTTTAAAAATCATGAACGAATGAAGTGTGTGGAGAAGAAAAAAAACATATTATTCTAGTAGAATTTAAATTCGAATTTCTCTCTCCCTTTATCCTCCTGGTCCTAAAAGAATTGCTCCTTTTTTGTAGTGATGAGTAATGTATTATATATAAATTGCTTCGCTCTTAGCTTCTTATCTTCATTAAAAAAACAAATTTTCTCAAAAAACACGACACACATATTAATCATTGAGTTATCGATATTTTCGGGAGTTGCCCTTACGATGGAACGAAATTTTTCGGCTAGGAAATTTTTCTTCCAGGAATT
>JACWBX010002996.1:0-60763 GCA_014622435.1 Polypedilum pembai
TTAGTTGACCAACCAAAAATCAACCAAAATTTAGTTGACTAAAATTTTCAACCAAAAACAACCAAAATTTAGTTGACTAAAAATAAAATATTAGTCAACTAAATTTTAGTTGATTTTTGGTTGAAATATTTAATCGAATAAAATTTAGTTGCAACTTTAGTTAATCGCAAACAATTTCGGACTCTGATAGATACTGATTGCTGGTAAAAAAATTTAAAATCTGGTATAAAACAAATTCTTTATGAAGATTTGAATTTCGAAATTCAAATACATTTTAATATCAATTTAATTCAAATTTTAAATCTAAATGACATATTTCAAAGATAAATCAAAACAGAACAAAAAATTTTATTTTCAGATTCAAAATAACATATTCTCAGAATTAATTCACTCATGTCGAATAAAGAAAAAAAGTCAACAATGTAAATTAATAACATTGAAATTAAAAGAGAAAAGAGTGTTGAAATGTAATCGTTGATTTTGCGTTTAATGCCGCAAGAGAGTGAGCTCCAATTTATTTCTTAGTAAAAACCAATGAACTATGAAAATTAAATGAGAAATAAGAACAACACGAGTGTGTGTGGAGAAGAGAACATTGAATTGGATTAATGAGCTCTACGTTCGCTTATTTTTGTTTTCTCTCTCTCTTGCTCTTGCCTGTCACACATTGTTGAACTTGTCACCTTAATGTTATAAATTAATTTGAATTGAATTATTAGCTTACATGCTCTTTTGAGATCGCATTACTATCACACATACACAGCTGAAGAAATCTTTATTTAAAAAAGATATTTGTGCATGATAAAAAGTGTTGGATATTAAGAAAAAAACTTTTCCTTTCTGAATCATTTGAGAAGCATAAAAAGAAAGAAAAAAAATTATCTTGTGTAGAGAATCTAAGGAATCTTAAGAAGGTGACAAATATATTATATTATAAGATGACTGTCTCTTAATTTATGTGATTTCATTTATTTTTAAATACTTTAGATTTCTTTTTTGCCAGACATAAAACTTTTTATTTCATAATAGATTAAGCAAAAAAAAACAAATATTAAAACGCAATTCAAAAAATCCAATTTTATATTTATAAGACTTGATTCTAACTCAACTGTTTTTATTTTAACTTAAATATTTCAAATTTTAAAAACAACTTATTAATTACTAACTTAAAAGAGCATACGAAAAGCTAGATAAATTTTCTAATAGTTTAAATTACAAAAATCATACAACAAATAAAAACTTGCGTTTTTTATTTGAATTTTAAAATAACAAAAGTTTTATATAAAGACCAGTTGAGTGCCTCGATGGCCGAGAAGTGCGAGCACTGATTCTGAAAGCTAGGTTGTTGGTGATACCTTAGACTGGGATCGATCTTAGGTCTTCAAACATTTATAGGATTTTGATATCTTACTGCTCAAAAGTCGTCAGTGACGCTTTGTTAAATCTTTACCAAAGCTATTTATGTAATTTTATGGACAAGTTTTAATGTTAAAAATTATTTTAAAGCTAGTGTGGACCACTACAAGTCCTTTCAGTTATTTAAAAAAAATAATAATAATAAATAAATTTTTTCCTAGAACTTTCAATCGATTATTAGGGAATTCCGAAAAAGCCTGCGACCTACAACTACGATGTTTCGAAATTATTCAAACTTGTAAACGTTTCCTAACAAAAAACTTAAATGACATCATTTATTTAGTTATTAATGTTCCTTGATATAAAAGAAGTTATTATACAACTAATATAAATTTAATTTTATATCATTTCAGCCTAAAACTTGAATAATTTTGATTTTATTCAAAAATCATTTTCGAAATCGTGTTTCAAAAATTTCGAAAATTTAAAATCTTTTCGAAAAAAGGTGTGAAAACACGTTTGAAATTCTTTTTTCAACTGTTAAAATTTCGATTGAAACCCAGGCCTAGGCACTCATTACTTCCAATTTGCATATTTGTGTACGTTTTTGTATTTCTTTATACTTAAAAATGCAATTTCTTACCTCTATTTTTGAGTGCATAGGCCTGGATTGAAACAATCAGGAATTTTTTCAATTCGAATATAAAGTTGAAGAATAATTGAAATCATTTAACATTTTAAAATAAATATGTAATTAAGTATGAAAATTGCAAAAAAAAATCTACAAGGGAATCCTCCTATCAAGAGTTTTTAATCTATCTTTAAGATTTGATTCATAATTTTTTAGAAATATTATTAAATTTAATTTCAATTTAATAATTTTCTTTGGTTAAATGCTTTATTTTATTCTTAAATTTTTATTGAACGGCAATAATTTATAATAATTCGCTTTAACCAAAAAAGAGTAAAATAAGAAAAGCGAGAGAGGATTATTGAAGAGCATAATCGCAATATTTTATTTTATAAAAGTCGCAATGAGAGAGAATAAGTAATAAGAGAGAGAAAGAATTAACAATGGGAATGTTTTCATGATGAAATCGAATTGCCGGTCAAAATTTACTTGCCTTCCGGCCACATTCACAGCGGGTCTATTTCAACGTATGAATATATGCGAAGACGCCTTCGCACATTTTTCTTCTCTTCTTTCTCTCTTCATTCTCATATTGTACAAAGTTTGCATTTAACATAGAATCAGCTTCACTTGCTGCCATACATTCAACTTTGAACTCATTTTTTTTTTTTGGAATACTGAATGATCATTAAAAATTTATCTAGTGAAAAATATAATGCTAGTAAAATGTTCATAAATTTCTCCTTACATTGCAATGCCACATAAATTGAATAACTTTCATACGAGCGAGTGAGTGTATAAGAGGATAAATAAATTTGTTTGGGTGTGATTATCGATAAAGTTCAGCAAATTGTTATTACCTTCTTGACGATGAGGCGAGAGAGAGCAAGTTATGGTGTGTATGTTTTGCATACAAAATGACTTTCAAGTGCTTTCGCTCCTTTACATAAACTCACAGTCTCATTCGAGAGGTGATCTTTTTTTTTTACATATATACAGCATGTGGGTGAAGCTTGGTGAAACATCTTTATTATCAAAAGTGAAAAAATTGATCAATTTGTTTGATTAATGTAAACATAAGAGGATATTAAAGCATGCATATATTTTACGCCAACTCAATAAAAAATTTTTTCTCTTCTGCATTCTCTCGTTTGAAATTTGCGTCAATTGCGATTGCAAGAGATTGCATGATTTGATTAAATCTAAAATGTCAATTTTGAAATTTAATTGTCTCAATTTTTCTGTGAGGAAATTCTTTGATGCATAAAAAGAAGAGCGTGGGAAATGGTCTAAAGGAATTTGCATGCGATTTCAAATGCAATTTAATTTCTATTTATTGGCGGATGAGTGATTTCTTTTTTTCTCTTTTTTGTCAAAAAAGATTTATTTATCGCCTTAAGATGAAATCTATTTTAAATTAGACAACGACAAATTTGATGAAGACAAAAAAACAGTGACAAATGATTAATATTGAAATTAGATCGATTGTTGTGAAATAAAAATTTTGAAATATTGAAGAGAAAATTCGAGAGATGGTAAATTTAAGCTAAATAGATCCAATTTTAGAAGGATGCGAAATATTCAAAAGTTATATGAAGTTTATTTAAAAGTTATTAATCTACTGATCCGTAGCCAGTAGCCAAAAGCTACAAAGCAAATTCTACTTTTACAACTCTGGTTATAATAGTAAAAATATAATCATTTTTGGTAGAATAACAAAATTTAAAAAATAAATTATATGCTGGGTCATACTCAGCTTTTTTACAAACAAATAGTAGTTTGCAAATTTGTGTAAGTTTATGATAAGTAACACTAGGCAAAAGAAGAGAAATTGTCAAAATTTCCGATTATCTATTGATCAACACCATTATGTGATATTTAATATATCTTTTCTATTTTCGCCAAAATTAAATTCTTTTTCTATTTTTAAAAGCGTTTAACTTTCTGCTAAAATGAAATTTCAACGGTCAAGCAAAATTTGAATAATTTAAATTAAAAAAGCCGTTAAAATACAGAAATTATAAACTTTTCAATATTCTTCATTTATGATTTTAGAAAAATCTTATTGATTTAAGTAAAATTAATCAATTTAAATTATGTAAAATAAATAGTAAGTGCATATCAAAATTAAGAACTACAAAATAAAAATTTAAATTTTTCAAATTCCAAAAAGTCGTTAAAAATATTATAAAAAATTGTACTTAAATTTATTTTAATTAAATTCTTTGTTCTCAACGAAACTTTGTTCACTAATTTTAGCTTATCTTGCTAATTGCTAAAAAGGTCTCAAAACATCTGTTCACTATCGAAAAGAACAAGCATTCAACAACGCATGCAAACGAGTGTGTGCCTAAAAACTATACCAAAATTTGCTTTTATTTAAATTAGGTAGGTAGTTGCCTCTTCTTTCTCTCTCTGTTTTAAGATTAAAAGCCATATAAATAAACATAAATTTTTTCTTTTAGACTCTTTTTTTATCGGCATATAGGCACACACATGATATTATTTATGCTAACGATTTTAAGGTAGTTTCTGAAGATTTATATTGCTATGAAAGGTTCATAATTTCAGTTTTGAGATATCTGAAAGTTTCCACTCTCATAATACACACGCGACTATTGCTTCAGAAGAAGAAAAGAATGTATCTCGCTCGTGATTTTTTATTCTTTGCTGTCTTGGCTCATTCACATTTTCATTTTGAATCATAAATTTGATGATAAGTTCCCGCAGTTGGTACTCACTCACTCATGAGGGAGCGAAGAGCAAGAAAGAAATAAAAAAATGCTCAATGAAAAATATAATCAAAATATCATGCCAAAAGGTTTCGTGATGAGTCGTTTAAATGAAAAGCGTGTCCAAATTTATTTAATTTCTAATATATTTATTTAAGTATCCACTTCACATTTCAGCCTTTTTTTGTTGTTGTTGTTAAGTGTCGAAAAAAATTCTTCAAATCGATCAGAGAATGAACTGAAAAATGATGATTATTGATATCACGGAATGTTGAAGCTTTTGTTGTTGTTTGCCAGAAAATTTCAATTCTTGCAATTCATTGCCCACTTTTTTTTCTTACTCTTGATTGATTAAAGTATCGACCGATTGGAATTTTTTTCTTTCTCTCTCTGCGCCTGCAAAACGACAATGAAAATTCATTTTTTCACACGCATCCATTGAGATACAGATTTCTTCTTTATGTAGTTATTGTTGGTCCACAATGATTTGGTAATTTATGGAAGTTTATCGAGCAAGAACGAAAGAGGAGCAGAAAAAAAATATTTCAGGAATTTTTTGTGTTAAATTCTTCTCTTTCTGATTTTTGTTATTTTTTTCTGTAGCTGAAAGATATGAAGCAGATTATTTCCCATTTTGAAATTTTTGTTCTTTGATTTTAGTAAAAAAAATTTGAATTATCAAATTGCAGATAAATCTTTGTCAGCAACGGATAGATGGTAGATAAGAGTTTTAGTTGACATATTGACCAAATTTGTTACTAGTTTAGTGATAAGAACATCTGACTGGTAAACATGATACGCGGATTCGAATTCCTCTTAGACTAGCCATGTCAAAATTTTTCTTTTTCTGGTTATCTAACAGAAATTTTACTTATCAACACTTGATGCAATTAATAATCTTATTTGAACAATATTTGAAGTTAATTTATCTGAAAATATAAACAAAATCGAACATAGACATATTGAGTTGTTTTCAAACACTTTCTACTAAAATTTCAATTTAGACTTTAGATTTTAATTTTATTTATATTATTGAAAAAGTTTAAAAACTTATATGAGCAATCAAATTGACGTTACAATTTTCCTTTTGCTTTCCGTGTTATGGCCGAGACATTTAAACGAAGCGTAACATATTTTTGGTTATTCGACTTTGCTGAATTTAGATTCAATTCATCATAACTATTGCTAGCTCACAGGTCACGTAGACAAATGCCCGTTGTGTCCTAATCTCAACCTCCACGATAGTGTTGGCTATACGGTTTTGCATGTTCGCAGAGAAGTAAATGATTGATACTAGCGACTTTCAAACAAGTATTTTATTCCTATCAATGAATCTGCTTGAGATCGTTTTAAAGGTTTTGATAACAATTTCTTAGCTTTAAGTGATCAAATAATAGTACAAAACATTACAAAAGGGTCGTCTATGTTTATTGAAATAAAGTCTTGAACTACTAAATTTAAGACTTAATAGCATAGTTGGAAAAATAGATATCAGCATACAGAGCCTGTTAAAGACTTTAAAA
This sequence comes from Polypedilum pembai, assembly GCA_014622435.1. Classification (NCBI taxonomy): domain Eukaryota; kingdom Metazoa; phylum Arthropoda; class Insecta; order Diptera; family Chironomidae; genus Polypedilum; species Polypedilum pembai. Next base: position 6,243 of record JACWBX010002996.1, read on the forward strand.
GATTTCCAAAACTGTTTAATGGTCAAACAATAAATTTCAAACTGGGTGAATAAAAAACATTTTAGCGAAAGAAATAACTTCTCTTTCATTTCTGGCACGTAAAGAAATGTAGTTTTTCTTTTCGACGAGCAGTAACACGATGAGAGCACGTAAATAAATGCGAAAAACAAGCAAGGTGTGTCAGTCGCGCGATAAGATTTTTTTATTTTTAAATCAAAGCAAGGAAGGCAGTTAATTTGAGATTTTTGCTAAATGATCACATACATATAACAAAATAGTTTCAGTCTCAAGCTTATTCTTCACGCACATCACAATTTGCGAGTAACAAGTCAGCCATTATGAGAAATTCTCTAAACTTTAATAACAATAATTGAGTGTGGAAGACCAGTTCTTTTTTCCACGATCTGCTGTACATTTTATGGCATTTTTCCTTCTCTCTCTCTCTCGTCATTTTACCATATTCATTCTCGCGCAATGCTTTGCTGATTTCAGGTTTATTCAGTTCATAATTTAAAAATCCACACAGTACATTATGGTGACCGCATTGAGCCTTAAGCGATTTCCCACGAAATAAAGAAACCTCCATGGAATGTTATGCTTCATAGCGAGCAATGAAAGGAATTACAGTTCGTTCGTGGGGGCGTGCAGAAGGCAGCTAAAATACTGAAACTTAGAAGCTGCGATGGCAGAAAGAAAGAGCACGAAATTTCAATTACTGATTCAATCTCACATTGTGTGATTGCTCTAAATGAGTCCCTCGTACTTTATGGACATTCATGAAGTAATTTGTTTAACTTTTTGTTAGAATAGATTTAGATTAGAGCTCGTTTCTCATCTTTTTCAAAGAAACTTTTTTTTTTCTTTCAACCCAGTGAGGAATATATTAAATTTGAAAGCAAAAATAAAGAAATATCATTTGAAGTTTCTATGAATTGATTACTAAATTGTTTTCAACTCAAATTTTTTAACCATTTTCACTAAAATTTATTCACCATATTCACCAAAAAATTTTCTCCACGAAAATTTTTCAATATAAAAATTTTCACCGCAAAGTTTTTTACTACAATGATTTTTCACCATAGAAATATATTCACCAAAAAAGTTTCATAAGACAAATTTTTGTAATAGTATGAAAACGTTTCACGACTAACTAAAATTATAGTAAGTTTAGATCGATTAAAATTTCGAAAAAATAAACTAAAATTTAGTCGTTTAGTATTTTATTTTCAATTGATAAAAGTAATTGAAATTTCATTAAGTTGTGACTAAATTACAAAATAGTTTCAGTCTCTGATTTATTGATTATTGGTCACTGAGACGACAGATAATCTGCAGATTTCTGCAGAAAAATTTCCGCAGACAATATGCAAATAATCTGCTGACAAATTATTTGTCAGAAAATTTGTTAGCAGATTATTTGCAGTTTTGTCTGCAGATATTTTCTGCGGAAAATTGTCTGTAGTTTCATTTGCAGATTATCTGCTGTTGTCGGCAGATTTTCTGCAGATTATCTGCAGATTATCCGCAGATTTATCTGCCGACTTGGTGATCAACATCCTTATTTATTCTATCAAAATATTTTCACTACATTGATCAATCAGATCATATTGAAAAATCATGTCAAAATCTTGTGAATTATAACACAAACTCCAACTGAGCATGGCTAAAAAAATTTCTCACCGGTCTTCTTTTTTAATACATTATTTAACTTCAACTAAATGTTCGGCAATCTCTATTAGCATTGTTTTCAATGATAGATTACAAACGATATTCATCATACACAAAAAATAAACCTCTATGCCCATAGACACACATGAGAGAAAAATCTTCATTATTATTGTGGCTTGTTCTACTACACATTTGGCTGTGGAATCTTTATTTGACTTCTTCTTCATCATAAATCCTCATTCTCACCGTTTCATGTTAAAATGATGATTTTCTTTCTGTATGAAACTTTAAAGCTATTTATGTTGATGAAGTAGACAAATGCTTCAAGTGCTTATTTCACCTTGATAATTATTTGGATAATAAATTACCGTATCAATGCTTGCTCAATGTGGAAACCCTCCTTTTATGAGATGCTCCTCAATTCCTCAATTATTTACAGTACCTTTGATGAATACAGAGTTGAAAGAAAAGTAAAATATTAAACAGATTTTTGAATTTTCAAATAATTTCTTAATTTAACGAATTTTTAATTTTTGAATTTGAAATTTTCAATTATTTTTTGGAATTTTTTTAAAAATACTTAAATTTCGTGAAATTTTCAAAATAACTCTCAAATTGAAAAGCTACAGAATGAACAAAAAATTTTTTTCTTTTGAAAAATTTCAAAATGATTTTTTAAATTAACGGTTTTTAAATTTAAAATTTTCCGTTATTTTTCAAAAGTTCCTAAAATTATAAAATAATTTTAACTTTTGTAAAATTTGCAAAATATTTTAAATTGAAAAGTAACAAAGAGAACGAAAACAAAATTATTTTTAGATAATATCAAAATTCAACCATTTTTAAGTTTTAAATTTGAAATTTCCGTTATTTTAAAAATTTTTTAAAATTACAAAATAGTTTTAAAATATTTATAAATTTTGCATATTAGAAAGCATCAAAACCAACACTGTTTTATTACAAATTTTCATAACAATTTCAAAAATTTCTCTCTCTCTTACTCACTCACTCTTTTGGGTGATTTATCATTGATAGTTCTTTGTTTGGTTTATAGATGGATATTTTCAATTCAATTGTATTACCTTTAAACTTTGAAATGCTCATCATCAGCGGAGATGAGTGGATATTTACAAAAGAGTAGAAGTAACGATGATAGGCATCGATATGGTACATTAAAGACGCTTTTTTTGGGGATGTCTATGGGACTGCGACCTCTTCGTAGTCATGAGAACTTTTTTTCTTCATTTAAATCTAACATTAATCATCATTGGCGCAATGATGATGAATTTCTACCTCATTTATTTGTCTGCAAACTAAAAATAGAAATTTATGAAATGTTCAAGAACCATTAGCAATGTAAAGAATACCAAAAATATCACAAATAGGTGCAAATCGAAGAGATAAGAAAATGACACGCGATAATTGGACCCAAGCGGTCTCACTTGAATCAAGTTCAATGTTGAAAAATATTTGTCCAATAATAATTTCCGAGTTTAAAAAGTATCGAACAGCTCTGTTTGCATTGTTTCACCTTTGTCGGCACTTCCATAAAAAAGCATAAGCAAGCACTATTGAATACGTGTGGCTCTGCCATGGTATTATTATTATTGGGCACCTTAACACAACATCTATAAATATTTACAAATATTTTTTTTCTCTATTTTTTTTCGAGTGCTATCGGAAACGATTTTCTTTCACCTCTTCCTTATCGATTTTGTTCGCTTTATTTTCTTTTGTTGGTAACAATAAAAATGCAGAGATAGCTAAAGCGGCATGACATCAAATAAATAGTCAAAAGGAAATATGTTTGAACAACATGAACGCTTATCAATAGAATATCGTTCAAACTCTATTGCTGCGTGTGTGGGTTCTTTTAAAAAATTTTCATGATTAATTTTGGGTAAGATGAAATTGTTGATCTTTTTTATCACATTTAGTCATTTAAACCTATTTTTATTGTTATACTAACACTTTTATTTCGCTTTAAGACACTATTTTGTCATAAATTTAAATTCAATTCAACATTAAAACACAGTATTGAGCATTGAAAAATTTAAACACTTTGTTCTAAGTACTAAAACACTGAGTGCTGGACACCAAAACACTGAGTGCTGAGCACAAAACACTCAAATGTCTGTGTTGAACATCAAAATAAACTTTAAAATACATATTACATAGTAATTAGCATCAGTTGGTATTAATAAGTAGTAACTGAAAACTTCTGATATCACACAACTATACATATATTGCTTTAAAACAAAATTAAACACTTCGTACGATATTTATCGTCGAAGTAAAAAAGTTTTGTGCCAAAAATCTCTTAATTTGTCTTTCTTTAAAAATTTTACAAATGAATGAAAGAAAAATGTAAATTTGCCTGATTTATGTCAAAAAGTAATGTCACAATAAATAATCTCAATTACTTATGTAATATAATTTAAATCATTGAACAAATTGAGAATTAAACTTGTCCAAGTAAGAAATAAATCACGTCCTTAACAAGCTTAAAGATTACATGAGCGGGTCCCTAAAATGCGAAATTTATTTCTCTTAATATTTCCACATGCAATTAATAATGATCAGTCCATCAACCGATAAATATCGATTTGCAACGCATTACAAGTGTTTATAAACACGAGGTAAAAGGCGATAAAATATGGTAAATGGCGACAAAAAAGTTCTTTCAATTCCATTGAGGGATTAAAGCAGCCTCACACAAAGAGTAAACATTTTTTTTTGTAGCCCATTAGAGTGAGAAGATGAGCGGATTAAATTTGTTTACGAGCTCTTTTCACTCACTTTTTTGTGACAGTAAGAAAATAAAGCCAAATTATTAAATTAACACTTAAATTTTTTTCAATTCAAGAGCCTGGTACACATTAATAAAGCGATTATGAGCTGCTACTCAGAAATTGAAAGGCGAAAAATTGGCGATGTTAAAAATAAATATTTATTTTTCTTTTCATTGGACTCCCGCGTTGTGATGCAGCTTGATGCAAATGCCCACCTAATGCTGTTCAAATCATCTTCAATTAAAAAGTTTTATGAGTAAACTTCACGCGAGTGTGATTTAATTCAAAAAGGATTTTCGTCGATTATTTATTAGAGAGAGCAAAGTGCGCAACTCAATGTTTATTTGATCTCCATGGGATATTTCAATAAAAACTTAAGAGTTTAAAAAGAGCGTGGAATCGAATGAGGTGAGTTGCGCGCACGAGGTAGTTGAACAACAAAGGTCCGACTTCAAAGTCAAATGATAGTGTTGCTCAGTGAATCTTTCTCTACATTTCATAGGGCTCCGACACAAATCAATCAAAGCATGCGTTGTTGGAAACTTTTTACTATTTCTTTCTCATTAGATTCAACTTTATTTTTATTGAGAAATTCCATGCATGGCTAGAACGAATATCTTGTCATAATTGTAAATATCACATATATCATTGACTGTCTCACAATTCCATAAAAAAAAATTGCACTAAAAGCGAGCGCACATCACAATTTTTTTTTAAAAAATGATAAATGTACAATTTCTTCATAAGTAATCTAAAGAAAACCAGAATGAACTGAAAGAAATGAAATTGGCAGTAAATGCTATTGCTAAATCATCTGATTGCTCAGCCTACATTGGACTGCAACACAATCGCATTGATTTATTGAAGAATTTTTTTAATGTGACTCACATATGCAATCATTTTAAAAGCAACAAAAAAGAGAAAATTTTTAAAGCGCATTTTCATCTTCATTGAAGAATTTTGTTTTCAAGTGTGCTGTCATGTTGTGCTTTTCTTTCTTTCTAATGATGCTTGATATATGTTAAGAGAGAGAGATGGACATCATTGCAGTTCATTCATTCATACATAAACATATACATGTCGATATTATATCGATACTTCGAAAAGCATTTGATGATTTATCACTTGAACGCTTAATTTTACTTTTATGATGCTGATTCCCTTTCATGTAACAGTCACTTATGTTTAAACTTTTGCGTTTCGCTTTGATCTTTTATTATTGAACATATTTATACATGACTTGATTGTGTGGTTTAATTGTGAATAAACGAGAGGTAGAGAAGAATGGAATCGCTTTCTTAGAATGAAAGAAGGCAAGGCGGGGTGTAAAGCAGAATGAATTTTTCTCTCATTCTAACAAATATGGAGTTGGCTGGCTTTCTTTATTTGATTTTGAGTTTCTCTTAAATTGATGGAATTCTTGACTGTCAACTGAAGTTGAAAGAACAACACCTTTTGAAATTCTTCCGATTAATGGTGGAGAAATTGTTTTTTTTGGAATTTTTGAGGGATGTGAGGTGATGATTGTGATGCTGATGAGGAGGTTTGAGGACTCTTTAGAATTTTTAATTCGTTTCGGTTTTTAAATAAATTCTTTTGCTTTTTTGACTTCTGACCAGGACTTTTTTGTTGATTTCATTGATTAAATTTTTGAAGATTTTCTTTTATTGTGTTGTGTTGCTCAATAGATTATGCTAGGATATAGTAGATTATTATAGATTAGATTTTATTTTTTAGTGGGGCCCAGTATTATACAGGTTAGAAGAAAAATTATACTCATAATTTTCTATTTTTATTTGAATTTAGCCTGTAGAAATGATTAAAAAACTCAAAATTGTGCGCATTATTCTTCACCTTATCTGTATAATGCCTATAGTGCTTATAGTTCATAAATTAATCTAGATTCTAGAATAGTAGTGACCAATCGGTGTGCCAGGCTACACTAGTGAACCATAGCAAAAGCTTAGATGTGCTATAAATTTTTGAAAATAATTAAACAATTGTCGATTTTCCCTGATCTTAAAAAATTCAAGTAGAAATTTTTCGAATTTCAACAAATTTTCAACAATTTTTAAGAAGGAAAATGTTTGATGTGTCAAGAGAAGAAATTTGTTCGTTCAGGTGTATCATAAAATACGATAGTTTGGTTGAGATGTTGGTAGGAATAAAATCCTTGTTTGAAAGTTGCTGATTGCAGCTTAGACTCATTAGCTTCTCTGCGAACATACAAAAACGTATAGCCAACACTATCATGATGGCAAGGGTTGGGATTAGGACACAACAGGTATCTACGCGGCCTGTGGGCTAGCAATAGCTCTGTTTGCCCAAAAATCAAATCCATTCATCCATCATAAAGTAAATTTTGTCTCTTAAAGATGTCGCGGAATTAAAAAAAATTTGGTCACCACTGATCTAGAATTTGAAGAAACCTAAGGATTAAAATTTGTAAAAATTTTATCAACATACAAAAATGCAACTGTTGCGCAACAAATTTAAATCTGTATTGTCCGTTATTTTATCAAATATTTAATTCTTTATTATTATAAAAATAAATCTTTTAAAATAGAAAATTCTCATTACATAAATGTTTAACTTCAAAGAAAATTAACAAAAATTCTTTCATTAATAAAATAAAAACAGTTTCTTCATTAATTATCCTTTCTCAAAATAAGCGCCCTATAATTATTTTTTTTTACTAAAGAAAAAAGTCTCTCGTTAAAAATCAAAAGAATTTCATTAACCTTACCGAATAAAAACCATTTTTTGCCAACCGAAAATAATCTACCTTTGAGCTCCTGTAGTGCAAGCGATCTGATCCCTTTCTAATGACCATCGGCAGCCAGCAGAAGAGGATTATGTTCTCGATCTCCATTTCCTTCTTTTTTTGCCTTTTTCACCTGCCAAAATCTTATCTTTTTCTCTCTTGTACGAAAATTAATTATCCATGAATCCGTGTCAGACATAAGACGATCAGTGAATCAATCAACCGACATACAGAAGCAAAGAAGTAAAATAAAAAATGAAAAATGTAGCGAAATTGAAAAATGAACTAATAATTTTTGGATTACATGTTTAAAGTTTAAGATATGAGATGAGAACAAAAAGGAGACGAGAATTCAATTGACATTTACAAGATCAATCAATCAAGATATTATATGAAATGGATGAATGCACCTTCTGTATGTCTGATGTCTGAGGACGATTAATGACATTGCATTTCAGTGGAAATCGATTTTTAAACACAATTTCTCAAGCATCATAAAATGTGACATGAACAGAATTTCATATATTTCAAGACTAATGAAAACATTTTTGCTTCATCTTTTAAAGCCGCATAAATTAGAAGATCAAAGAGAGTGCAAAAGTGTAATTATTGTCAAATAATTCATGAAAAGAAGAAACCTATTTCACGCAGAATTTGTTCTTGTGTCTGCACCGATGGATTTTTAATGAATTGAGTTGAGAAAAATTTATTAGTATTTAAATGGGCGTAAAAAGAATGCCTTTGTGTGGCAATCGTCAATTCCTGGTAGAATTCTCTTTTTGGTTCCATTCAAATTCTTCATTCGGGCGTCATGAAGGGATTTTTCCTTCTAAACTGGAGTGTTGATGCACACATCAGACGTGTGAATGTCGAAATAATAAAATAACATAATAAATGAAGTCGAAGTACTTCTCAGGAAGGCACCAGCAGCGACGAAATGTTAAAAAAGGCGTTCGACACCAGCTGATTTGTTTTGAGTGAGTCAATTCATATTCATAAAAATATATGTCTATACACACGAGGTGCGTTGTTTTAATTTTTTTTCAATAACTTTTCATGATAATTTGTTACATTTTCGACTGTATCGAATGACTTTAAAAAACAAAGTTCTTATAGTCAATTGAATATTTTTATTTCAATTAATTCTATTTTAAAAACAAGTTTATAAAATTTCATAAGCAACTGCCATCATTTTTATTTCTATTTTTTTATAACGTATTTTTTAAATTTTAAATTAAAAATGTACGTTACATACAAGAAGTTTGATTTGAATTTTTAAAACGCAATTAATGAAAAATAAAGGCAGAAATTATTGTTAAATTATTCGAATTAATTGGAATTTAATTGCAATTCGACTTTTTTACCAAAACTTTTTAAAAAGAAAAAATACGTTAAAATTTAAATTTAAATTTTCAGTTATTTAAAATTAAAACAAAACTTATCAAGTAAGAGAAAAAAAGATAAAATATTTTATTGAAAGTGCAATATTGTGATCATTTCATTGCAAGAGGTAAGCTGGTTATCGCAACGGGATGCCATGACTCTCTTTCTGTAACTTTGTATATTTGACTTACTCACATAATATATCCAATATTCCACACAAATTATTAATATTGTTTTTCACTTGCTTTTGCTTCTTCTTTCTCTTCTACATATAATTTTTTTGATTGATGATGTTTGTAGTCGACAAGTTAGTCAGTTAGTTGGCTAGTTACTTACAACACAAAAATTGAGGTGATGGTGCTGTTATTTCAATATTGGTAGTAGAAGGAATAGCAAAACGGTGTAGAATTCTTGTTACTAATCGCATTACTCATTCAGAGATAAAAATCAATCGATGATGAAGATGATGTGCAATAATTAAATGGTTAATGTTCCTACATCATTAATAATTCCAATGTCAATGTCAGTCTCGCTCATAAAAGTGCAATGTCATTGAATTCAACCGTATGGTTAATGATGGTGACATGCTGAGTGTGCTGCACTCTCAGTAAATGTTTGATTTACTCCACGAAAATGTAATTTTGTTACATGTTCTTTATGCACCCCCAATTGGGCATTTTTTTTCTTTATTTCTGAGAAACAGCTGAAATGGAAATGAAAGCAATTTGTTTATATTTAAAGGACTTTTTTATTTCATCACCTGGCAATGATTTTTCGATAAAAAAAGAGAAAGAGGCTAATTGGTCGAGGTGAAAATGTCTCAATAGAGCTCATTTAAGTTGGTGTTAATTGTGTAAGCACACAAAGCAACGTCATTAATAAACCCTATCTTATTTTTTTTCCATGCTTGTTGTTTATAAAGTAAACTTGAAAAAAAAAATCCTTTGTCCAAACAGACACTTTCTGTTGTTGCTTTTAAGCCATAAAAAATTCTCATTTTATCAGCTCACATTCTAAACCTGTATGTGCACTTTTAATTTTAGCATTTGAGTGTTAAATTTCCTTCTGAAAATAAAAAAAATCAGAATTTTTATTTCATCTTGTTTCCGGTCAAATATCATTTTACAGCTTCTCTACCTTATTCACTTTGGTGTCCAACAAAGATAAGAAAAATTCTTTTTGGCGCATTTTTTTTCATGAATGAGATTTAAATAAATCAGAGTTGTTCTAATCATAAGAAATTCTCTCTCACTTCATCAAAATTTGAATATTATGCAAATTTATTGTTTTTATGGAAATTTGCTTTTCAACACCTAAATTGCTTGTTCACTGTTGCTTGCTTGCTTGCTTTTTTTCAATTTCAAATCTCAACACATCTTGTCATCATCATCGCGTTATTGTTTATTCTCTCTCTTGCTCTTACTCGATTGCTTCTTTTGTATGTTTTTAGTTCATCAGTCTTAACTTTTTCTTTTTTTCTTTAGGATTAGTTTTATGGTTGACAGGTTGATTGTTGTCGATTTTTTTTTTCCTTATATTTTATTCTCTTGTGAGACAAATTGTTGGATTTATGAGATCATCAGATTTTTTGAATGTAGGTTGAAAAACTAAAATTTTATAACTGTATGAGAATCATTGGTCTTATAGTGATGATTTTTTATTAAATTTGATTTGATTTTGATGAATTTCATGAATTTATTTAGCGTTCTTAAAAGCAAATCTGATTTGTAGACTTGCAAAATGTAAATGTTGTAGACTACTTGAAGAGAAACTGAAATAGAAAGAAAATTAAAAAGAAAACTTTCCAGCTTTTTCTTTCAAAGGATTCTATATGATATCTAATCGGCTTTTAACTTGCTCAAAGACATTGTATTTTAGTGTATTTTGTTTACTTACTAATCAACGTATAATTTCAGCAGATAATTTCTGTCACCAGATACTGCTTGTAAACAGAATAAAAGAATGAATTTAATACGATAAGAAATTTAAAAAAGACTAGGAGGTTAGTTTTCTTCACAAGGTAATTAATTTAAAAAATTCATATCAAACCCTAAACCTAGGCGTGGATACATAAAAAAAGAGCAAGAAAGATCAAATAAAGATCAAAAAAGAGCAACTTTTTCTCCACGCCTGGCCCTATACTGTTCTTTGATTTGCTTTTTCTGAGTTTCAACTAAATAGTTTAATTTATTGAATTATCAAGATACACTCTTGAGCTCAGAGTTGGCAGGCTGCCAGGCTGCCAAAAAATAAAGAATTAGAGTTTTCTCTAAAACCATTTGGAATTAATTTACGAAATTTTGGGGACTGATTGTAAATAACGAGACCTTCATAACGAGCTATCAATCACATTTCAACGATTCAAAGTTTCGCTATAATTGGAGGTAGCCAAAAGCAGCCAGGCAGCCTGTCAACTCTGCTTGAGCTTAAGAACCTGAAATTTTTAATATTCTAATACAAATTTTAATTTTTTCGTTTAAGTGATTTTTTCGTTTGTAAAATGAAATAATTGATTTGAAATTTCGGCTTGTATTCAATTACTCAAAATCTTTAGTAGCGCAAATAAATAAATATATTATATGTTCAACATGTTGTTGATTCATGCATTTATTGCAATTCATCATATGTGCATGTTCTCAATCATTAGTAAGTTTATTTTTCTAAAAGCATAACAGATTTTTGAAAAATTATCCTGTGTGAGTGAAAAAACAAATAAAAATTCTAAACTAAATGACTGATGGCATTGATTAATTGACTTTCAAGTTTGAATTCAAAAAAAAAAAGAAAGTTAAAGTCTGTGTGTACGAGTTAGGTAGTTCATTATCGATGCGTGCGCCAGTGCGAGATTGTAAACACACGTGAGTAACTCACATTATCCATAACAAGTTTGTCAAAACCGATCATCTACCAATAATGCTTTGCTTCACAGCAGTCGCCACATAGAAAGACATAAGTCATATGCATGTTTCTTTAAAAAGTTATTAACATATAGTTTATACATCTTTGTTCTCTGCTGCTTGCTTGAAAATTTACATATAAAATAAAAATAAAAATCTATAATAAAAAAAAGAAAATTATTTCTGCCTTTTAAAGGCGACTCAAATAAAAAAAAACTAAAAAGAAAGAAAACAGGCAATAAAAGGCATTCCTTTTGTTCTTAGCCTCTAGGCATTACAGTTAATTCAGAAGCACAGCAGGAGTCTTTTCAGTATAATATTCACTCTCTCTCGAGGGCCTCGAAGAGAACAACACACAAAAACCAATGAGACAGCCAGCGAGTAAGCAAGCGAGAGAGAGGTGAAAGATTGCTGCTTTAATATTAATAATAAAAATACTGTACATATATCTATCGGCGGCCAAAACAGGGCGGAGATGAAACTTCATTACCTTCATTTTCATAGCCCCGACTATTCTATTTTAAATGCAGGACGAGAACATAAATTAATAATTATGGCAAAAGAATGCCATAAATTTCAATCTTTTTTGATATCTTTTAGTAACCGAAACGCAACTGCTAAATCTCCCTCTGAAGAAGGCATCATTGCTCTATTAAAAAATATAAAAAATAATTCTTTCGTGTAGCGGAAATGAAATGTCTTCACTGCAATTTTTTTTAAAAAAAGTTGAGAAGTGCATAAAATTGCAATAAATCACAATGACTTGCGATTGACTGACGAATAGAGGAAGAGAGAGAGAAAAAGCGAAAAAAAGAAAAAATGATTTATTTGCTACAGCCACAAGTTGACTGAGACATTAAAAAGTTTTTTTGTGTGCTAATAAAAAATCTACAAATTAGTGTAGAAATTTGAAATATATGTGAGGCAATAAAAATTCATTTTATATTGAATTAAACGAGAAAAAGAAGCCTCGAGGGGTGGGCGGATTTGCGAAATTCTTTCAAGCTTAATTTGTTTATTTAAAATAAATTTGAATTTTTTACGCAAAGTGTTTTTGAGGTTTTAAGTAATTAATGTGTAAGATGAGGAGTGAAAATGGGTGGAGAAAGATTTAATGTGAATTTTGTTTGAAACAATATTTGGAAACTTTCAAATATTCAAATTGTTTTACTCTGATTGAAGATATAAAATAGTTAATAATGAGAGATTTTCAATTTTGATAACGGAAATTAGAATGATGTAAAATCACGTTATAATTTTTTTAATGATCAAAATTTTGAATGACACTTCCAGACATGTATGTATAAAAGTATATTACGATTAATTAAATTATTGAATAATTGTGGATGCAGCTATAATTTTTGAAATGAATTCTAACTAAGTTTGGAATGCAGCACACTTAACTCACTGAATTCTGATAAAAATAATGTAAATTTTTTTAGGACTTTTCAATAAAACTTGACAGAGTTTGATAAGCTGAATGAACCAGAAGATTAGCTTATAATTTTTAATTGTTATTATTTATTGATGTAGTTGTATAACTGAACCAGAGTTGTAAAAGTACAATCTACTTTGTAGCTTTTGGCTACTGTATCCAATGGCTACTTCTAGCCAAAATCTACTTTTTTGGCTACTGGCTACTTTTTTCCATATAAAAATGAGTAGTCAGTAGTCAAAAAAGTAGATTTTGACTACAATTAGTCATTGGTTACTGGCTACGGATCAGTAGATTAACAACTCTAAACTGAATTGTAAATATATGTAGACTTGAAACTTTCATTATTTTGGTTTGTTTTAAGAACAACTTTTGAAAACGTTTTTCAAGAATTCAAATTTTTTGGAAAATAAATATGAAAAATTTGCTTGAAATTAAAAATTTAGTAATCAAAATCAGGGTTGGAAAAACAGAAATCTGTTTACAGAATCTGTCACAGATTTTGACAGAATCTGTTCTGCAACAGAAAAATCTGTTAACAGATTTTAACAGATTTCCAACCCTGATTCAAAATCACGAGTGAAATTATCAAGATTTTATATATTTTGTTTTAAGTTTATAATTTAAGATTTAAATTTGTTACTCATAATTAAAGTTTTAAATAAAACATTTAAATGTCAATATTTACGGTTTAAATTCAAATCATTTTATAAATCCTTTATTCAAAATTATTTTTTTGCAAATATTTCAATCACAAAAGTGATTTTCTCACAAAAATTAAAATCTTCTTTTTCTCATTATCTTTCTCGCTTTTATATGTTATATATGCTGAGACGAAAGAAATAGCTTGCGGTTACATTTTTGGTAAAGAATCAAAAAGGCGAAAAAAAAGTGAGAGAAATAAAAACATTGTCAGACATGCGGAGCATGAGAGAGAGAGAGAAAAAAAAATAAAATTAAAATTATGATCTGACCATTTGTGAACTAAAGCAATTCGTGAACTTCATTAGGCATGGCTTATGAACGGGAAATGACTGTGAATTGCCTTTTTGTGTTTTTTTTGATCACCCTTTGACTTCTTGTAAATTAATAACATCAAAGAACATTTTTTGCTCTTTATTTTCGGGTGGTGAAAATAGAATTTTTTACGAGCACAAGTTCAACTTTATGACTCTCTTAGAATTCGAATTTTGCGTGCCTTCTTTCAGACCTTCATTAACCGACTGTTACCTCAAATCCACAAACAACATTTCATCAACCAGCCAGCAAATCTGACAGAAAAGGGATCGCCAGATAGAAACATTAAATTTTTATTTTATATATATTTGATGAATTTAAAAACGAAACAAAAGAAATGAACAAAAGCTTATGGCAAATGCAACCAATTTCATGTTATTAACCGTATAATCATAATTCATGGCGAGTAGAGAAAAAAAATAATAATTTCTTTGTTCTTTTTCTTCTTCTGTTGGCTTAAAAACAATTCGGAAGAGATGCAGGCAGGACAAAAGAGTGGCAATAAATTTATTTATCGAAAGAAGTTAAAAAATTTTTTTGAGTTGTAGCATATGGACTTTTTTTCCAGTTGCCCCACTTCATCATAACAATATATTTTTGGGCATCTTTTTGAGATCATTTAATTGCTTGCTTCGACAGCACAACTGGAATAATAAAAGGATTTTAATGAGAGCTGATTGTAATTTAGTTTTAAGTTTTAGAATCAAATTTTGTAAGATTTGAAACTTAAATATACAATTTTATTGGCAATATATAGAATTTACGTTGTAAAAATAGATTAGAAAATTAATGATTGTAAAATCAAATCTTATCAGTTAAAAACTTCGTAATGAAATAGCATTGAGTAGTGGGTTTCCTCTTGTTTTTTTCTAATTTTAAAATACATCATCTTCTTATCAAAATAACATTTTATTCTTAAAAGAAATAAATTTTTTACATCATTCAGCCCACACCATCATCATCATCATCATCATCGATTGCGTGATCTAGGATTCTTTTCTTCTTTTTCTCTCTATTTGTTCTAATAATAACTTTTATTTCTTAATATTTATGTCTTTTTTTATTTTATTAAAAAAAATATAAAAATTTTTTCTTTCTTTCTTTTTTTTGAAGAAGGATGAAAGCAAAAAGTAGAAGAAGAAGTCATTCCCTCCTATATGTGTTGCATTTGCCCGCATTAAATCGATTTATATCTATTGTGATCACGAAAACTCTCTTCTCTGAGCAGATTCGGGGATGAACTTTTTTCTAAGAAATTCCGCGCAACATAAAGGGACGGCACTTGGACTTGTTGTATGTTATGTTGTGTAGCATGTTAGCCCTTCACAATAGACACACAGAGGAGAGAAAATTATTTGTTATCATTGTTATTGTAACACATTCAAGAAGAAGAGAAAAAAATTTGAATACAATGGAGGCAAAAATCTCTCGTAATTCAGAGGTATTTATGGAATTCTTTGCATGACTCTCATCTTTAAGCATCATTTGTCAAAGCAAAAGGAATTTTAATGATGCCAAGCATGAGATTCTTCACAAATATATAAAACGTTTAAGTCACGGTTCGTCTACATGTTTTTTTCATTTGATATAAATTCGAAATGCGAAAATATCAGGGCACAAATTGCACTGACTGACTGGCTATTACTCCAATAAAAAATTATCTTGGTGCGATGGGAAAAAACTTTTTTTGTGTTTTCGTAAAATTGCACTCTTGTAAACATTCCAGCACGTATCAGTTTCATTTACCATTAAATGATTTCCCTGCTGTAAAATTTGGACTCATCATGCTCAATTCAAGCAACAATAAAACAATCAAAAAAGCAAAAGAGAGATTTAATGATGGAGTGAAAAATATAAATGTATATCATTTCAGTCTCATTATGTGTACGGTTAGTGCTATAATTAAAGCGCAATCAAGGAGCAAATAAACAACATGAATGATGAATTTTTGGGAATTTATTTTGTGTTTTATGAGATTGAAATTTTTATTATTTCTTCTGTTAAAAGACAAGAAATTCGTTATTTTTAATGAGAGAATGAATATTTAGCATAATTAAATTGAATTTTTCTAAAATTGCTCGATTAGAAAACTTCTTGGTTGAAATTAAAAATTTTAAAAGTAAACAGAAAATTTTTAATTTCAAAAAGTCTTTATTCTACAATTTAAACTTTTAAATCTGTTATTAAGATTAACAAGCAAAACTAACAATTGACAGCGGAAACAGAGTAAATATTGAAATTCCAAAATATTGTATAAAATTAATTTTTAAAGATTCGTTAGAATTTTTGTTATGACTGGGATAAAGTTGAAACTCATGAAATTACTGTATGGTAGAATAAAACTTGAAACTTTATGACAGTCAAGGGGTTAGAACTCTTGATAGCGAAAAGAAAGTAACCATTGAAATTCAAAACTTTTGTATGAAGCTAACAAAAAATCTAACAACAATTTTTTCCCCCTTAATGACAGTTTATGATTGTATGAAAAAATTTTATGAATGTCATTAGGCACTTTTTTTATCCCTTATAAAATCTCTTTATAAGATTCAATTTTATAATTTGATAGAATTATTAATAGCAAAGTTAGTTTAACAATTGATCCGTAGCGAGTAATCAAAAGCTAAAAAGTAGATTCTACTTTTACAACTCTCGTTGGTAGAATTTTTTTCGCCTTGAGTTCTTTTGATTATTTTTTAAAAAAAAAAAATTTTTATTATCATCAAAAATCATAAAAAATTTCTTTTCTCTTAATTTATCAACAGTTTTCAATTTATGGTCAAGCAAATTTCACAAAAGAAATTCACAATTGACACTTCAAAGACTGTCTCTCTTTCTAAACTCAATTCGATTGCCAATTACTGCTAATTTTTTGCCTTTTAATCGAAATATCCGGAGCACACGAAGATATAAAAGAGAGCTGATTAATTATTTCCTATTATTCTCATCCTCAATCACGCAATTCTCATGTCAATTCATTTTAGAACAATAAAAGATCACTTTAGTGAGTGGAAACAGGTCATTAAATCGCAATCGAAGTTTTAATTCTATTAAATGCAAAATCATGCGAGTAAAAAAGACAACTTTCCCACGAATGATGATGGTTAAGTGATTTCAAACAATGAAGCCGATGTAATGAATAGAAGTCACTAATAACCTTCAATAAAAAGCTACTTCTTAAGCTGAACAAATTCTATAAATTTTCTCACTTTTTTTATTGTCATAAAAAAGAGAAAGAATGGACAAAAGAAGTCCAATGACTTTTAAGTCACAATAATAAAAAATCTTTTCAAAAGAAATTTATATTAAAAAAAAGGATCGAAAAATCTCTCGAACATAACAAAAGAATTATTGCATTTAATCACGCATCATTGAGTTTTTATTTGAGTGTGCACCTGATCAAGAGGCATTGAAAATTTGAAAATTTCAAAATATTCAAAAAAAATGCTTCTGTAGTTACACAAGAGAAATTGTCAAAATGAATTTTATGCTAAAGTGATGAATAAAGATGGAAGACTAGATAGATCGGCCATCAAGGTGGTCTAAATTTGTCTCAACACATTTTGGATACTTTTTATTCTTTCAATCGTAATTTTCGGTCCAAAGCTTTTGACAACTTTGTTTATTTGTTGCTTGTTATTGTCTTTTTATCTTATTAAGGAAAGAAACCGCTGATGAAGAATTTTTTGTATGACCAATGTATATAACTTGAGGGGTGAAAGGATTTTATTTTATAGCGTTAATGACAAAAGTTTTCAAAAATTTTATTAACGAATTTATCAATATTAAAATTTTTATGATTTTTAAAATAATTCATTTTTTAATAAATTCAATGAAAATGAAAAAATTTAACGGATTTTTAAAATTTAAATTTTTCCTAACAATTTTTTTTAAAGAATAAACACAAAATGATTTTTAGCAATCAATTTTTTAACGAATCACGTTTATTTCTTCACCTCAATTTTTGTGAATGATCAAATAATTTTTTTAATATTTTCGTAAATTCATGTCAAATGAGAATTTTTAATTTTCTGAAAACCGATGAGTAGTAATTTTTCAAAAATTTAAAATGTTCGAATGCTTTTTCAGAATTGTGATGAAAAAAGAATTTTAGCTTTTAATCAAGGGGTAAGAACTTCGGTCTAACGTGTGCTAATGTGTTCTAACTTGCGCTAACAGGGTCTAAAGTGGAAGTTCTTACACCTTGCTTTTAATCTGAGTAATTAATTTATTTAAACAATGAAATGAACACTTAGGGAAAAAAAATTGTCATTTTATGCTAAATTTAATCTAAATAATTTTTTTTTGCCACTTGTCTAAGTGTCTATTCCCTTGCGTTTAAATTTTTTAAATAACCAAAAATATTTTAATTCGTTAACAAAAACCGTTATTTTTGAATTTCAAAATTTAAAAATTCGTTATTTTAATCAAAATTTTTCTATTGTCTTTATTGAAATTCAAATTTAAAATTTCATAAAAGAATTTACTAAAATAAAATTTCATTCAGCCTTTCTCATCTTCCAAAAGAAGAATTTTTTTAATAGGAAATTGAATAATTAGTAACTTGAGACTTTATCGACATTGTCTGACACCTTCAGAATGCGTTTCTCAACCAATAAAAGCATCAGCTTTTTTAGTTTTTTATTACTATCAATTTATAAACAAACAAACAGAAAAAAGAAAGAAGTGAATGAAAAATTTAAGAAAGATATAGACAGATATGCAATTGAGACATTTTCATTAGGAGACAAAGTCACAAATGGCTCATTTCCTACCTGTTTGTGTGTGTGTTTTTCTTATTCATTGATTGTAATTTACAGCAGAGAGTCAGTCGTTGTTATCTCTTTAAACGTGGCAATAAAGTGTCAAAATGTGTAATGCTACACAGGCGATATCTTTTCCAATAATGAGCCAGAGCTAATCCGTTGGTGGTGTAAATTTTATTATACTTTGTGTCCACACTGGGTGGGCCAGTGAGTGAAAGACATATTCTCTTTCTTCTTGCTTACCAATGGTAATGGCAAATGGATATGATAAAAAGTTACTTTATGAATGAGCGTCGTCTGCGGTTGCGACATGCATCCTCAACACCACTTTATGTTTATTTATTGCGATAGAAGTCGAGAATTAATGTAAAAATTTGCATTTTAAAATTTGCTCACTCTTGTGCCGCACCTACACCCTTCGAAGTGCGAGAGACCTGTGTAATAAGTGGTTTGTGAAACACACGATTAAATTATTTTTTAGGGTTTGCCGCATCTCTATTGTTTCACGACGAGAGCATACACGAATGTCTTCATTGACGATTGTTTTATGTTGAAACAATAAAAATTTGTCCAAAAAGCGACAACGACGACGACACAAATTAATTGAATTGTAAAAGGTTAACACGACATAAGAAAGAGGCGACAGAAGAAGGATATTTTTAGGTTTCTCTTTAATAACCGCATTCTTCAGACTATCTTTAATTTAAGTGACAGATTTATTGTCATATGTTGCTTTTGTGAACAGCGCAGTGTCATATAAATTTACTACCAGATGAAACTCTTCTATTTTAAAAATACCACCAACAAATTAATTTTAGAAAAGGTGAATCTTTCTCATCATGATTTCTACTTTCAGTACCTAAAATTGTTGATCAGATAAGAAAAAAAAGTAGAATGATTTTGTTTCTTGTAAAAGTTGTAGGAAATGAATTTTTCAAAAAAGATAAAAGAGAAAATATGAGAACTGAAAAGTTTTCTTCATTTCGTAATTTTAAAAAAATTTATTAAGTTTTATTTACTAGTTTCTAAATTAAATCTGGGTAATTCCCAGGCATGGACACACAAAAAAAGCAACAAAGATCAAAAAAAAGTAACAGAGAGCAATATGTGTCTACGGCTGGATTAATTCAAGAATTTTTAATTTTCAAGAAAACAAATTAATTTCTCTATTTTAAACAATTTCCGAAAATTTTTTAATTCGTCAAATAAAAATAACAAAACATTGTAAAAGTACACAATCATTAATTGGAGTAATTTAACGCCTTTTTGTTGCCAATATTTGTTAATAGATTAAAAAGTTTTTGCAAACAGAAGTTTAATTAAAAAAACAATAATCAACACAAATTTATTTATGAAGAATTTCTGAATAAAAGAACTTCACGTTTATCCATCAGCTTTTTAACTTTGACTTAGAACTGCTGTTAATGCATTACTTGCAAGTTTATAAAGTAATTTTTATTAATAAATTCTGATGGCTTTAAATTGAATTTGCGTTTATAAAAGTTTCCATTCGCAGTTAACTTTGCCTTCATTTATAGTAAAAATGTGAAAATTCAATGCATGAATCTCAAATTATGATGTACTGTGGGTTTCTAAATTGATTAAGATTGTCAAATTTATCTTTTAAAGTAAATTTATGTTATAAAAAATTTATAAGCTGTATCATTGTTAATTTGTTAAAATCTCTTCGAAAATTCATTACACGTCAATCAATCAATCAATCTTCTTCACTCCTTTCCTCTCATCATATTGATTAAGTCCACGCGACTACTGGTCGTGAGCATAGTCTGTTGCATAAAAAAATCTGATTATTTTAGCTTGCAGCCATATTACGCCTTTCTTCTCTCTTCTTTTTTCATCATCTCATTATTTTATGATCAATGATGCCTCTTTTTATCGACATTTGCAAAAAAAACCGATTGAAAAACATCTGCTCATGCCTTGCGTGCTGTAAATTATAGAAATCTTATTTCTTTTGCGAATTAAATAAGTAGGTGAGAAAAGGAATTTTTTTTCAAAGTTAGTTAGAGAGTTATAAAAAAATTAACACACATAAGTTTGTTAAATTGAGCCTGTTGGGCTTCCGCATTATTGATGAACAAGTTTTCTCACCTTAGATGTGATGTAATTTATTAAGAAAAAAAATGCGATTGGCTTTTAACAAGATTATTAAAAAATGTTAGTCATGTGTGCATAAATGAGAACATTAAAGTGTGAGAAGCAGGCCATAAAACTATAAAATTTAGCTTCTTGATGAATTCTTCGAAACTCCGACGCGATTTTGGATAAATGAGCTAACACTTATGAGCGATTATTACGACTTACCTTGAAATGACTTCACTCTTTTGTCACTTTACGAGGCGTGTAGCATCATAAATGTGACTTATCAGTAAGCGGCACTTTAAAAAAGCTTCTCATACATTGCTCTTCTTTATAAAAGGCGAGTTTAAAGATGATAAGCGGAAAATTCTCAGAAATGACTAAGCGATATGACCCAATTCTATGAAAAACTTATCATGCATGTGAAAGGTAAATTTTTATCATTAATTATCACGCCTCTGTGCATGAAATTGAAGAAGAGAAGCAACACAAAGTAGACAAATTAATTTCATTAAAATGAAATGAAATTTTATTATACAAACAGGTGAGTTAGTAAACAGGACATTGTGGACATGCAATGAATTTTTTAGCATATTTACTATTTGATTTAAGACAGTGAGGAATTTTTATTCTTTCTAAATTTTGATATTTAATTTAAAAATAAAAAAATTCGTTATGTTTCTAAAAAATTCAAATTCTTAACAACCGTTATTTTTTAATCAAAAATTTCATATTTAAATTTAACTTAAACTAACTCACTGGTAGTTCAAGAAGAAAAAAACCCTAACAAACGTAAGCATAAAAAAGCCATCAAAGTAGTCAGCTAAAATTTGTTATTCTAATTAGCAGTTTATTACTAAGCAGCAGCAGCAGCAGCATGGCATGCCATGAAATGTGAAAAATGTTTGTTCGCTTTTCACTTCTGCCATTTTTTAAAAAACATATAAATGCGGTCGCTTGGTATGGTTGTCTGAATATAATTCACATTATCATTATTATTTATTTAAATTATGTGTTAAAACGAGCTTAGCTGAGTAGCATTAGGCCTTGTTCATTTTGAATAGGGAAAAAATCTAGAAGGGAGCAATTTAATGTCGTAATTCAAGTCTATGAAGTTGAAGTTAAATTAAATGTGCTCGCTGAAATGTAAGCTAATACATTCTGAAATATTCGACCATAATTTAAAAGCCTGCCTGCCTGCTTGCTTGTTTGATGGTGATGATGATATTAAATTAGGGATGAACGTTTGTTGAATTATCTAAATGGCAGCAATGAACAACAGCAGCAGCAAATATCATTCATGGCTGATGGTTTTCACTCAGTCTATTGTTCTCATTTGAGGCATGAAATAACATGAACATGAGAGTTGCCTAGTGTGTTTCTTCACTGAGACTTAGACTCCCTATTGTTACATCATTTCACGTAATAATGTGATGAAATTAATTATTTCAAAAAGGGAAAAAAAAGAATTCAGAGAAATCCACATAAAAATCAACACTTTTCTGGAATTTATAGGTGTCGGAGCTACTTGAGAAATTTTCTTTAACTAAATTTATCTCACTGCGTGCCTTCTTCATTTTTTCTATTAACTTTTAAAATTTCTAATAATCAGTGAAGACAGGTGAAACTAAATTTAACTTATTTTCATCTGTAGCAATAACTCACACTCGGACACTTCATCAACAACAGCAGCACCTTTTTCAGCTTGCGGTTGCGCCCCTAGAGATCAATTTTTTGAGTGGACGATAAGAAATTGAGACTTGTGGTTTTTTTAATTTATTGAAACATAAAAAGGGAAATTTATTAACCAGCTGAAATGAGGGAAGTTTGAAAAGATTTTTCTCTCAAAATTAAAGTTTTAAAAATTGTTTGTGATTTTATTCACTTTTTTGGAATTCAAAATTTCTATTTTAAAATTTCTGAAACACTCAAAAAGTTTCCAAAAATTAAAAAAAATTATGAAATTCAATGAATTTAAAATAATTTTCCTAAAAGTAGACACTTCGTAAAATATTCTGAAGAAAAAATACAAAAAATCTCAAATGGTTACAAAAAAATCCAGAACCCGAAGTCGACTAAAAAATTATATGCTAAGACGACTAAAGTCTCCGGGTTCTGAGAAAATCATTCAGTGTTCAATTTTTCGCAATTTTGTAAATCTTTTAATCAGAGTTGTTAAACTATTTGTTCGTAATTAGTGTGCCAAAATTTACTTTAGTCAAATGATTTTTTAAAAAGCAGTCAATGTCCACAATAGCCAACTGGGTACAGTAGACTCAAAAGCCAAAATCTATTGCAAAAAGTAGCCAAAAGTACAAAATAGTTTCTATATTTACAACTGTGCTTTTAATTTTAACGACTTTTCTAAATTTCGAAATTTGAAACTTAAAATGCCGGTAAAATATAATTTTCTAAAAAGTAAAAATTAAGACAAATTCAGCAATTTTTTTGAGCAAATCTTTTCTCAAAGGGTGCGAACTTCATCAAAAAAGTATCAAAAATCCAAATTTGATTTTTGATGTTTGCTATACAAGTTTTTTGATTTTTCTAGATTTTTCAATGATAACCGTGATCGATTTTTCTTTGAAGTATCAAAAGATATTACCCCTTGTCTTTTCTTATCTAGAAAAAGTAGCTATTCTTCACTTTTTTATTTGAAGAAATTTCTCTAGCTTTGTAATTTTTCAATCCGGCTTTTGTATTTAAGAGAAGACGAAGTTCTCTTCAGAAATCCTTTTCTAATTCAAATTTTCTTCATTAGTATATTGTTTCTAATTACAAATTTGTCTAAGCAAAAGTTCTTTATCCTATTTTTGAAACGAATTTAAAACTATAAAATAGAAAAAAAAATTTTCATTAAATTCTCTTTTCAACAACCCTGAAAATATTTAAAAATAAACCCCAAAAACTATTAAGAAAGTGTGATGATTAATTCATTTAATTACAAAATATAAATTCAAAAAGTCAAAAGAATTTTGATTATCAAATTTCAAGCGAATAAAAAAGAAAGAGAGAAAAACTTTTTTTTTTTCGCCTTAATCGATAACCATTAATATAAATATTTCATGAAATTCTTTTAATAAAATATGCGATAAAAAACACTTTTTCTCTTTTTCGTTCTCACCGAATGAACACGTCAAGAATGAATGAATGAATGTTTGTATGTGGTAGATAAATTGCTTCTTTCAATTATTTGTAAAAACTTGAATTTATCATAAGTCTAAAAATAACTCTGATGACTGCTTAAAAAGTATAATTAAGAGAAATTTGTGGTTTTTTCTTGCTACTGCTACTGCTGTGGTTGTGAAAGAAAAATTCAATTTTTCTAAAATGTAAGAAAATTATGATCATCTAACGGTGAGTTTGATTGCTATTTATCCAATTTTATTATTTCCTAGTAGACATACAGAGAGATTTAATAGCAGACTAACGGCATTAAAATGTTGATTGACTTCGCTTACCATTGCTTTCTTTGATGAATGTGTCTATAAAAAGAATAAGAAGAAGAAAAATTGTGTGTAACATTGTAGCGAAAAAGTGCAATTAAAAGACCATTAAAACACACATTCTAATTTCTTGAAACTACTCACCGACAACCGAAAATGATGATACCCAATGGGTTATAAAAACTGAACTGTTGCATGTCGGCGAAATTTCATTTCCAACAACATAAAACGGAGGCACGTTTCGGAATCTCTCACAGAAACGGCAAGAGGAAAAAAAACCTAAATTAGCTGAAAAGTATTTTTCAATCATAAAACACACGAGTTCATGGGAATTTGTGAGCGAAAGATATGAGTTGAGTGAAGAAGGGAGCTCTAAATGAATATGATATGAGAAAACCCCTTTTCTGTTCAAGATGCTGAGATTTTTTCTTTTTTGAAGGAGGCAATAATATAAAATGTGAGATAATTTTTTTCCCAGATTGAAATAATTTTTTGTTCGCTAAAAACTTTGTTTTTATTGAGAGACTAAGTTAAATAAACTTTTTTATGTTAGCACAAATTTTAAGGATGATTGAAAAAAATTTTAATGAATAAATTTATTACGCTATTGAAAGGATGAACAATATACAAAAAGTTCCAAAAACAACACACAAAAAGTGCCATTTTACTGCCAAAACTTTTCAAAATTTGAGTTACAATTTCTATGTTCTCAGTCTTTAGGTTTATTTTACAAACAATCTAGATCTAAGAACTCTTTGGGTTTTCTGTTTTCATTTGGTTTTTATCGCAAAACTAAACTTTTTTTTTGATTTGTATGGAAAAACCAAAAAAGTCAAAGTAAAAACCAAAAAATCAAATTTGGTTTGCTTAAAAATATTTAGCTTGAAGCATGATTATTTCTGTTTCATTTAGTTTTAATTGAGCTCATTAAAAGGAATAAAATGTATATTTTTGTTTATACTATCAAAACCAAAGAGTTCCCGGTCTCAAGCAAACGTTTTTTAAATCTTAAAAGACTTTTGGTTAAAAAATTAAAATTTAAAGAACATTTAAATTGGGACAAAAGGCGAAACGGAGCGAACTTTTGTTTACCTACAAACGATAATAATAATCGAAAAATTGCTTATCTTTTACTTGAAAACTGCTTATAATTGGTTTATACACGAAAATGCTTTGTCACTTCTTAAGTATCGTTTTCAAGACTTAATTCTTGCAAATTAAGAATTTAAAAATTTTTGTTTAAATTTTGTGTGACAAAATGATGCGATATAAAGGAAAAATGGACAAATAGAATTGAACTGATAATTTGTAAAAGAAAACAGAATCGGGTGAATCGTCTCCTGATCGAATTTCTAATCTCCTGTAAAAATTCATGAGATTTATATTTTTAAAAAAAATTCAATGAATTTTAAAAAATTTTCTCCAAAAATGAAATTTTTTGAATTGAATTCGAGAAGGTGCTACTTAATGTTACGCATTATCATTATCTAATTATAAATTCTTGATATTATGAAAACGTAATAAACAACCAATAATTGTTTTTTATTTTATAGCGTTCTTTAACTGACCAATAAAATATTCAACTCAATTAAAGGCAACAAAAGTCATGCGATTATTATTTTCAAAAAACTTTTCATTTATTAATTTGTATTTACTTGAAAATTAACAGAATAGTCCATTATAAATTCAATTGATGCCAAAAACATATGAAAAAAGAATTGTGTGTCAAAAATATTTCTAACTGGGTGAATTTATATATTATGATAAAATGTAAAGCATATAATTTAGTATTTAAAAATTATAAACAGAAGAATGAAAGAAAAAAAAAGTTTTTATGTGCGAATCTAAGAAAAGAAGAATATGAAAAATATTTTTTACGATTTCATTTAGAGACATCCATCCTTTAATATCATCTCGTGTATGACGATGATGATGAGAGACTAGAGAAAGAGAGTTATAGAGCATAGCATAGCACTTAATATCACATTGAACCGTGTGTTATATGTGTTTATAATTTTTTTTCCTCCTTCTCTTTCACTCGCTTGGTCGTTTTTATTTTGGCGCCGGCGGGCTTTCATACGGATAAGACATTAATCGCATTTAAGCACATTTTTATGCTCTCACACACAGTGAAATAAAATGTTGAAGCTCATGAGCTCATGTGACCCGCCTTTGGCATCTTCTTCATCTTTCGCTGCTCTATTTGGGTCATGTATGCAGCATAACATCGTGTGACTTTAATTTCATTATTTTTTTTTCGAGGCTTTAGCTTCCGACACCTACTTATTAGAGAGTTGACAGTATGTGAGAATAAGAAAAGAATTTTCATATGAAAATTAGAAAATTCGCATGAAGACAGATAATCACTTTTGATGAGCTTTTAGTCTTTTGGTCAGATAATTTGTTAATGCTAAATGAGCATAATTGAGTGGGCGCGCGAAAGAGTTTAGATGGCGAGACAATTATGGGCTCACTCTCTTCTCTTTCTGGTTTTATGGTGAAAAAAATAGACATCATGATTGATTTATAAAATTAACCAAAATAAGCAGAAAGATTAAATTATTAGCACGCAATATTCTCTTTTAAACGCGATGATTTTTAACTTTTATTATATGTGTGTCCATTTCATGCTCACCTACCCAAAAATTTTGTATTTATATCATCAGAATGTGCTGGTTATTTTACGAGTTTCAAATTTCACTTAATAGCTTTTTTGTTCAGATCTTTTTCAAATAACCGTTAAAAGAAATTTAAATTTTGAAAATTCCGTTAAATTTAAAATTTTAGAATATTTTAGGATTTCAAACTTTCTTGTCAAATATGGATAATGATGATAAACAGTTGAAAAATTCATTTAAATTTAAATTTTTTAAAAAAGAGATCAATAAGTGACTTTGAAAATTTTATCAATTTTTTAACGGTCATTTTTTAAATACGCCTAAAATTTTTTAACAAGAAATAATAGAATCAAGTGGTTGGAAACTGGGGCAAAGAACTAGCCCCGATTTGCTCATTTCCGCCCGTTTTGCCCCATTCGTCTTTCGCCCCAGTTTCCAACTCCTTGAATAGAATATTTTAATACTCGATTTAGCCGTTAAAATTCAAATCCATGAAGTTATTGTGCTTTACAATAACTCTTATGATTCAATAATTACTCATAACTAGATAAGAAATAAAAATTATTAGAAGTTCATAGCAAAATTAAGTTTTAAAAGAAATTTTGTAACGGCTTTAAAAAATTCAAACAATAAAAAATGGACTAAATTGGACCAATTTTTTTCAATATTGAAATATTCTATTATTTCTTGTGTTTTAGCATTTTTAAACTCCTTCACAAAACATTTTTGTGTCTCGCGATTAAAAACAAAAGAATACTTTTTTGTTCCTTTTCTCACTCCGACAAAGATGCTTAAAGGTTTTGATTTTGATCTCGTTTCATTTCGCGTAAATCTTCACTTGTCCAAGAGTCCAACTTTTGATTGATTGTTTTCTCTGTCTTGCTCTTAATTCTTCGGTAATTGATCTCACTCTCTTTTTCTTTTCACAAAATTGATTGCATTTAAAGAAGTGAATTTCCACTGAAACAAATTGATTTAATTGAAAGCAATTTTTGGAATGTAATTTTTCGTCTGCCTGCATTCAAATGTCGACCGATGGCTAGAAAGAGAGAATAAAAGGTTCCCACAAATCGCTCCGTAGAAATATCAATCATTCTAAATTGTGGGTTTCACTTCTACTCTCTATTGCTCATCAATAATCGCTTGCGAGAGCAGAGAATTATGCCTTCCTGCAATTAGTCTTTTGCTGCCGCTCATTTTTATTATCAATAATTTATGACGATCATCTTTGAAAAAGAAAGAAAATTTTCATCGGATTTTTTTGCCACCAGATTGGATTTTGTGTGGCAGTCTATGATTAAATTATTAGTAAAATCAATAAAAGAGAGGAAGTTCGATTGACAGGAGTGAATGATGAAGGAAATGACAGAATAATGAAGGTAAAAATTAGAAACACTCTAAAATTAATTTTTTTATCAACGACGACTTGACGATAACATGAAGCGAAAAAATTGAATTTTATGACTACTGTAGGTGTTTCAATTGAGATCGGATCATCAAAAAAAAAAGAAAAATTCCAATTAATTGTTGTTACCGTAATTGAAAACAGTAGCCAATTAAGTTTTCATCATGAAGCGTAGACATGGATTTTTATCGAGATTCTTTTTTAGCTCACAGTACAAGTGGCATGTACTCAAAGTTTCTTTCAACTTCTTTTTTGGGACTGATTCAATGAAGCATGAAGGTCAATTAAATATGAAATTCATTTAAATCAATATTTCTGCAAATTCATATGCATAAAAGTAACATTGACACTGGCTAACCACATTATATTGAAATTTAATCGCATTGCTCGCGAGACAAAAAGTGATTTGGTGAACGAAGTTGATTGTTATGTGGCTTGATATGGTAATGCAAAAAAAAGAAAAATTCAATGGAATTCAAAAAAGTTTTCGTTTTTCTCTTTTGAATTTTACTGGAATTTTTCAATTACAAATTAATAAATTTCCAAATGAAACAATTATTTGCAGATATTTCAAAATTTTGAAAAACCGTTAAATTTTAAATTTTGAAAATCAGCTAAATTTTTAAAATTTATAATGCCGTTAAAATTGATAAATGTGATGATGATTACTCATACTTATACTGTAGGGCATTTATTTGATTATTTCAATTTGAAGTGAATATTTTCACACAACGAATCAATCATCATTCCAACGATATGATATAAATAAAGTCAGTTGATAAGTCTCAAGATTTGTTGAAGAATTTTTTTAAATTTTCAAAAAACGTTAAAATTCAAAAATTAAAAATCCGTTAACTAACAAGATAAAATTTAGTAGCTAAAAATGTCAATAAATAAACACGAAAAGTCCAACAACATCCCCAAAAGAGATATTTATAAATTTAACCATCAACTGTTCGCATGTCATTACATCATTAACATGGTTGAATAAAAAATTCCAAAAGCACACTGCTACAGCAGTGACCTAAAATAAATTATCAACTCACTCACTTACTCAACTAGATAAATAATTGTATATGAAGGCGCAATAATAAAAAGGCCAGTAATTTAATCTTTTCAACTAAAGACATTTATTTCTTTTGTTTTCACTTCTCTTTCCTTCTTTTTTAATAAATTCTTCAATGATTATACATTAATAATAATAGTTGATTTACATTTACATTTCATGTGTGAGAGTGAAAATGACTTTAATATTTACAACTATCTCTCTCTCTATACACATATATATTTATAGATAAAATTCTAATTAAATTTTACAAATTTTTCTTCCTATTTTTTATGTTTAGTGGGGAAATGGAGCTCTCATCGTTTTTCATACGCGATCCAGCACGCGTTTTTTAACTTGTTTTTGAGATCAGCAGAACTTAAATAAAGACAGAAAAAACTTAAAAATTTTGGTCACTTTTGGCTGATTTGTAATAATATAGAGAGTTGGAAAAAATTATTAAAAATTATCAGTCTTTGCTATTCTTAATACAAAACTTAAAATAGAAAATTTAAATGAAAGAAATTTACAAAAGCACACGCATAAATAATAGAAAGGTGTGTAATTGTTTTTTTGCCCTGCTACAGAATGTATTTTCTACTTTTTGGAATAAATTTTTTTCTCTTTCTTGTAAATAACACACAAACAATTCTCGTTCAACAATGAAACAAACATGCCATGCTGTCGACGCTTGCACTCTGGCTAAAAAAGGAACATCAATTTTTTTTTCTTTTCTTCTTTCTTCTCTCTCTTCTTTCTTTCTTTCACATGTGTGTTGTGTCACATTTTATCGTCTCATAATTTCATCAATTGTGAATCCCAGTGGTTTTTTGTTCGCTGTATGACTCTTGTGTGGTGATGGTGTTGATGATTTTTGTGACAAATCCAAAATTGGATCTTGCGATGAATGTTGACTTTGTTGATGTTCATCACTAGCATGAATTTGCATATGCGTCTTTAAATTTGCACGTTGATTGAAGCTACGATTGCAAATTGGACATTTATGTGGTGCTTCTTCCAAATGTGTTACTTTATGCACTGCCAGCGTGCGTGATTGACAGAATCCTTTTCCGCAATCATTGCATTTAAATGGCTTCTCTTTGGAATGAATATAACGATGATCTCTGTTGAATAAATTTTAAAATTAATTTCAAATTTTTAATTTTTTGCTTTATTATTTCTCTTACCTTAAATGATCAGCACGACGAAAACATTTTCCACAAATATCGCATGCATATGGACGTTCATCAGTGTGTGTTCTTTCATGAATAAGTAAATTATAAGATTTTGTAAATTGACGATTGCAATATTTGCAGATAAATTGCTTCTTTGGACGAGTTCCAGCAGCACCAGTAACTTTTAATGGTCCAAGACCACCTCTTGCAATTGTTGGTAATCGTTGATAATCAGGATAGCCACGATGATGCATTTGTTGATGATAAATCGCTGCATTACGGATCCATTGACTCATGAGGGCGGCATGATGCTGGGCAGATGCACTTTGACTTGTCTGATGTTGCTGCTGTTGCTGTTGATGATGATGATAAGCGGCAATTGCATATGGCGTCGCTTGGGGATGCACAGCATGAGGCAAAGCAGGAACATTAGCAGCAGATAGTGGTTGTTGCCACATACGTTGAGCGAATGCTGCAGGATGGTAAAAGGGTGGCTGTTGTGGTTGAAAGTTTGGTGTAATTGGCGATTGCTTGAGTTCTTCTGACTTAAGCGAATCCATTTGATCGTAAAAATTTGTTGTTGATTGATGTCTTGTAGTTGGAGCTTGTGTGCTATCTTCCGTTGGTGTATGTGGTGGTGTTAACATTGGTGATGCTGTTGCTGTTGGTTCTTGTTTAATTGTTGGAAATTCTGATGTATATTCTGTGATAAATAAAAAAAGCAATTATTTTTTATGTCACATTTTTATTCATTAATCATTTTATACCTGTCTCTTCACGTGATTGAATTTCATCAATACTGATATCACTGCAAGATGATGAAGATGATTTCAAAGACATATTTCACTTTTTTTTCTTTCTTTTTAATTATTTGTTAATAAAGTTTCTTTTTTCTTTTTTTTCTTAAGACTTTTGTTTTTACACAATCATCACTCAATTTATTCCTTTTTTATATTTTTAATAAATCCTTTAGTTTTTGCACGAATGAATGAAATTTTTTTTTTCTCTTTCTTTAAAAACCAGTTCTTATGCAGAGAATGAAAAAAAAATTGCCCAAGATTAATCTTAATATTCACGTCTTTTCACGTTGTCGAAAAAGTGAGGAATAAGAAGAAGTAAATTGAAATTTTTTATTTTTTTTTTCTTTCCTACACTATAGAGATGTTTAGACAACAAGTTAAAAATATCAACTGATTTGCTACTATCAATACTTCTAGGGAAGTAACTTCAACTTCTGTGTTCTGTTTTTTCTCTCTTCTTTTTTCTTTCTTCGTACAAATACACACACACAACCGATTGCTTCTATGCCTTTCAAGCGACTATTGCTTTATTACTGAAGGAGAATAATAATAGAGAAAATAGAGAAACACATACGAGAGTCTATTTTTTCACTCACACATGTATCAAAGACCGCCCACTTTTTTTTCACTTCTCTCACTTAAAAAAAGGTAGGTAAAAAAGGCAGCCAAAGGTCTCATCGTTGTCGTATACCTTCTTTCTGTTTGCTGTTGTTTATTACATACGAGTGTGTACACACAGCTATTGAATAAAGATGGAAAATACAATAAAAAAAATTTCTCTAGTACGCGCATGTCTCAAAATATTTTTAAACGATTGCAATGGAAGAGAAAGAGATCCTTTTTTTTTCAGAGGGATAATAAAATTTGTTTATATTTCTAGAGGCAGTAAACAAGAGAAAAAAGAAAAGAAAATAAATGAGAAGAGAGAAGGCAGTTGATTAAGACAACATTTAAGTCATCGATGATGAATTTCTTTCAGTTCTTTTGTCGGTAAATTGTTGGAGGAAATTGCTACTGGAAATTGCAAAAGTATTTTGTTACATTAATAGGAAATTATAAAATGATTTATTTAGATTCAAGGTGAAACAATTCTATAAATAATTTTAACTTTCAGTTGAGCCGTAGTAAAAAAGCTAATTAAAAAATTTAATTAAGAAATTTTGTATGAAACTATCGAAAATTTCATAGAAAATTTCTTAATTCAATTTTTCAATTTGATTTTTATTACAGCTCAACTGGCAGAAGAGGAAGAAAGAAATTTCAATGGTTACTCTGTTTTCACTTGTGAAAATTGTTTCTTTTTCTTTAATTTAGTTTTCTAAATTTCAAATTTCTAAACATCTCTTTTGATCATTTTAAAGGCAAAACAACTAAATAAAGTGACATCAAAGGATAAATTTTTATACAAAATAGCTCACAGTTGTATGGCCTTGTCTTTTTTTCTCATTTTAAGTTCAGAAATTCATTTCCAATTTGTCATATTAAAATAACTTGTGAAAAATGATGTAAAGTAGCGCTTTTTTATGCAAAATAGTGTAAAATGTACAAAGTTATTTCGCCTTGAATGCAATTAAAATTTAGAAGCAATTGAAAAATCAAAATAGTTTCTAGTTAACTTTTTATTTATTTTTTTTTTGCACTTTTTTGTATAGAAAATGTAACTTGATAGATTTACTTTCTCTGGCTTACGGCTTATGGTTCTAAGTTCTAAGAAATCTTAAAAATTACAATCACTAGAGACTTCTGCTTTCTTGCTTTTGATTTATAGTGCCGAGTAATTACCCGTCTTTTATTTAAATAGCTGTTACTGATTGCATTTAATTTACATTTTGCATAACTCAGATAAAATTCAACCAAAAATGTAATTTTAAATTTTGTTTATATTTGTTCATAACATGAGCTTCAAAGGAGTTTAAAATATTTCAAAATTTATATTTAAAGATAGTGACAAAAAAGGCAAACAGTCGAAACATCTCTGTATTAAATTCATATTTCATTGAATTCACTGAAGTTTTTATGTTAAAAATATTAAATAAAATATTTTGTAACATAAAAATAAAATTGATAAATGATTTAGAACTTTCTTCATAAGTAAATTAATTTCTAATCTTAATGAGTGTTTAATTTATTTTTTTTTCAAAATTATTCAAATCGTTGAAAATTTTATTTTGTCATTAAAACTTTTTGTTTAAAATTTTTCAATTTCCTCAAACAATTCACAGAATAAAATCAAAACTTTGCACTTGATGTTAATTATGATTGATCGTTCTTACCAAACAGTAAATTTCCCGTTTCAAGTAAACTTTCAAAATCGACACACAAAAGACTTTTATTGATTATTATTGTTTGATACTTTAATTCCGAATGAGGCAATTATTGAGATATCAGCAGAGTTTTTATCGATCGACTTTTGATTGTATATTAAGCCTCATATTGATACTCAATTTGTTTGTGTTATCAACAAAAAAAATTATAAAAAAGAGGCGAGTGCTTGTAATGCTTACCTTAAAATATCGCTTACTCAAATGCCAGCCAGAATGAGTGAAAAAAAAGATGATATAAAGAGTCGGTAATATTTATTTGTGAGAAATGATAAGAAATTTAAACACACGAAATTGAAGAGAAAAAAAGAGTATTGAGCGAATTGCTACCAAAAAATTATTTTTCCTTTGCTGACTGTTATCATGCCGACATTTAGGTGGTGTAAAGAAAAATTATAAGCCGATATGAAGAAGTAAGGAAAAAAAATTTATTCCTTCAACAATGTTTCCCATAGATGAAATACAGACAATTTTTCATAATTTTTATCATCATCACTCATTTGCTGCATTCATAAAGATAAGACTTAAAAGTCATTAGAATAGAGAGAAAAATTTTTCTCACTGTCACACACATATGATGGAATTTTATCAGCTTCTGTAATGAGTGTTGTCAGTTAGTGGATTGGCATCTGGTTGAAGTAACTCAAAACTTCTTATCTACAGCACTCCCATTATCTCTATCACTTTACGACGCCAAAATGCGAAATAATTGTAAACAATTTGCGCGATTTTTAACGCTGTTTATTCATGACACCCAAAAAACTTTTTAGAGTTTGTTTAATTTTTTTTTATTTTACAATTCAACGCCAGTTTTATGAAACGCTTGTGTCGGCAAGATAAGTTTGATCGTCAGACATCTACAATTTTTACACTCTTTTTCAAATAGACACGATGTCGGCAAAATTTAATGGAACATCAAAAAAAGTCAACACTTAGGTGACATGTCTCTCACTTTTCAAACTTGTCATAATTTATTGGCTCTATTTTCAACGAAATAATATTATTTTTATTTCTTATCGATGACATGAAAATAAGGTAGTCGATATTATGTTATTCATTTTATTCGAAATATAAGATTATGGATTTAAATTTATGGTTATAATATTTGAATTTAGTTTGATTAAAATGAAAAATTTATGCAAAAAAGAAATAATCAATCAAAAAAATTAATTTTTTTTATTTTCAGGATTAACAAGATTTGAAGTTAGAATGTAATTGTAACATCGATAATTTATAAATATTAATTTGAAATCATAAGACAAAATTGTATATTTAAGAAAACATTTATTCATCTTACTTAAAAATTCCATAAATACAGCATAAGGACGCTGAAATTGAATCCGAATTTAAATTTTTATTATAAGAAAGTGATGAAAAATGATTTCATATAAATTTTCATCTCGGATTAACAATGAAATTAAAGTTAGTTAAGGAGATATGAGGACAAGGGGATGTACACTGGGGAAAAAAGGGCAAAATGGCAAAATTTTTGCCCCATTTTCATACAAAAAAGGGCAAAAATAAATTTTTTTGTCCCAGTGTTCATCCCTATTATCATCTCGTATGAGAATTTATTGAAGATTTGTTAGAAATATTATGTGATTTTCAAGATGTGTTAGCGGCAAGTCCTTTGGTTTAAGCTATTTTGATAAATATCTCAAAATTGAATCTTTGTAAATTGAATTCTACAGATCTTCATGACTTAAATGAAAGTAATTTCAAGATTTATGATTTTGTTGCGGTTGAGTTATGTCAATTTTAGTCTTTCCCGATTTTTTTCGCCAATTTCAGTCATGGACTTTGAACCTTTAAATGAATGAATATTCAATGAATTTCATTAAAGTAAATTCTAAAGAATTTTAGTGTTTAAAAAGTGTACAACTGCCTAGAGTTTTATTAGTAATTAAAAAAGTCATTTGTTAAAAACTGTTTGTTGCAATTCATCCTTGAACAATAAAATAAATTTTTAAGTTCTATAAAAGTTTTAGTATCAAAAAATCACCAACAACTAAAAAAATTGATTGCTATCACGCTTCTTATCAACATCACACATCAAATTGCACCACAATAAACTCATCATGACCTGTAATAGCTTCATTAATTTGCCGTATTGATTCATAAACGTGCACGAAGGTGTAATAATTCTTTGGAAAATGAAAACTATTCAATTAGCCAAGTTTTATTT
This sequence comes from Polypedilum pembai, assembly GCA_014622435.1. Lineage (NCBI taxonomy): Eukaryota > Metazoa > Arthropoda > Insecta > Diptera > Chironomidae > Polypedilum > Polypedilum pembai. The sequence goes on from JACWBX010002996.1 coordinate 42,057, forward strand.
TATTTTATTAATACGACACATGCCGCTATGTGCTGAGCAACAAGCATCGTAAAATCGCTCGAATTTTTGTTCTTAGAAGGATGGCGCAATTTTTGATATACGCACATTCTCTTTGTGAATGCTATAAAAGAGGCAAAATTGAAAAAAAAACTTCCCTTCATCTTTGCAGATGCCGACAAAATTGATTGCGGACAGAAAGGTGAGCAAAATAAGACTAAAAATTCCACATGATAAAATCATAAATGTTGTGAACTTGATATCAACCTGAATGTGGGTTGATTTGAAATAAAACACCAGAGTTCTGCCTTTTTTTTTTTTTTAAAAAAAAGGACTTTTGAGGACTTGCACATCGTCTTTCGTTAGAAACTATTATGTCTAATAAATGTGAGTTTTTATACTCAAACAAAAGACACAAAAGCTGACGATCAGTTAAGAAGAGAAAGAGAGAAGGCATGACTTAAGCGAGAACAAAATTCAATAAATTCATAAAATATTTTATTTTTTTTGCTTCTTTTTCTATTTGTGTTTATTGCATTACACGTGAGTAAAAGTGAATGTTATTGCACTGTTACTCACTTCTGTACTGTTTTAATGAGTTTTTATTTTAAGAAAAAAAATTGAAATTGCTGTTGTTTTTGTTTAAAAGGCCTTGTATACGTGTGTGCATTCTTAATTACTTTCCTTTTACATTGAAAAAAAAAGAAATAATATAGTTGAAGGAAAAATTTAGAATTATGTTGAGTTTTTAAGATAATTTTTAATAAAAAATAGTGAAAATAAATATTAATGATATAAAATTTAATTTTCATAAGATTTGTATCTAAACGTTGTAATAATTTATTTTGTGTTTTAATTTATATCTTTAACATATTAAGACAAAATTTCAATAAAAAGGAAAGTTATGAATAGATGAATTAATTTTGACTTGAAATACTTAAAAAAGACAAGAAATGAAATGACTTTTGGCAAGTTAGAATAAAACAGCGATTTTAAAAACAAAAAATCTAGGTCTAGAGATTTGAAAAATTTATTAAAAAGCAGAATTAAGCAACATCAGTATAAAAAGCATTATATACAGAAAAAAAAACACTTAATAGGAAATCGGGAAAAAAGAGAGATTGAAGAGGAAAGTTAAAAAATTTCCTTCCAAGCCCCGAGCAACCAAAAATACGTTACACTGTCCGTTTATGTGCTTTTTGCATGCTACGGCAAGTAAACGGAAGATTGTAACGAATTATTTGGTTATTAGAGAATGGTTTTTCCTCTGATTAAAAAGCAAATTCGTTTGCAAAAATAAAACAAATCAAAAACGTTCACAAGCGCTTGATCAAGGCTTGCAAGTCTTGTAATATTTTTGCTTTTTAACACTAATAATCTCTTCATTTTTAAACTTTCATTTTGAGCAACATTGATTAATTTCTTTTGTCTTCATCATTTGATAAGAAACCTAAATAATTAAACTTTTGACCAAATTTGCTTTTTAGAAGTTTATTAAAAATCAACAGGGGGATATACAAGGTGGCGTGAGTGGCGAAAGTAGCAAATTTCCCGCCCCGTGTCTATCCCCTTGAGAAACAAATTAAATTTCTTATTCCACTAGCAAAAATTTTAAATCTATTTTAATTTTTATTCAACTTTTTGCTAAAAAAAATTTAAATCACGTAAAAATAATAAACATTAGCATACAAAAATATCTTTACTTCTCTCTATTTAAACAGATGTCCTTAAACTTTCTTCACTTTTGAAGATTTCCTCATCATTGCAAATAAAGTTGACACATCTTCTTCCTCATTATCAATTCAATACTTTTCAAAAAACAAAAATTTTCTCTTTTCTATTGTTTATTTTCTTTGTCTCTTCGATATTTCCTGTAAAGAAGGTGTTGATCGGTGAAATTCTTTCTTTCTTTTTAAGACAAATCACGTGGTGATGTTTTTGTACAAACAAAAAACAATAAATCGAAGCAAATAATTTTGAAGAAGTTTTGTTTCTTTAGCAAACATCAGAAAAAAGAATGACAAAGTCATAATGCAGAGAATGCAGTAAAAAGTTAGCAAGGCATAATAAAAGCTTTATATTGCAAATATTTTATGACTTCAATATTTGTTGGGCAGAGAAGTTTCGTCTTCTTTTTTTTATATCTTTATTTGCACTATTTCGTTTGTTTAGACAACTCATGGAAAAATTTCTACTTGCTTAACAAGCGAGTTGACATTTTTTTACTCAAACTTTTTATTTTTTTATTGCATGAAAGAGAAATTTTAAAATTAAAAAAAATTGATGGAAGATTTTTATTGCCTAGTAGTTCGAAAAATCATAAAATAAATAAAAACAAGCGTACGACTGAATTTTTTGTTTTAGAAAAATCTTTTGAGATATTTATTGTTTGCTTTTAGAGAATTATAATGAATTTCATCTCAAACTTCATCAAAAAGTACTTTGAAATCCGAGTAACCAAAAAATACTTTACGTCTTAACCAAGGGGGAAGCACTCTATCAAAAAATCTAACAAATTACCAAAAATTTTTGTTAGATTTTTTGTTAGTTTCATACAAAATTTTTGAAATTCAATGGTTACTTTGTTTTCGCTATCAAGAGTTCTAACCCCTTGGTCTTAACGTTTACTTGTTGTAGCATGCAAAAGAGATATAAATGAAAAGATTAATGTATTTTTAGTTACTTGAGAAACTTTAACGAAAAGTTTTAATTTAAATTGATCTTAAAGTCAGAATTCGGAACTGATTTAATCAATAGATAAATGTCGATTCTATTGATAGTCTCAAATTGATTTTTGAAAAGTTTTTTAAATTTAATTTTATAAAATTTTGGGAATATGCGAAAAGTCCGTATTTAATATGCGGTATGTATGCGATATGTCGTATGTAATATACGTCATAGAATCGTCTATTTGGTCTATCATCATGAACTGACTTCCTTTACACTGGTCTCATAGACGAAAGCATCTGATTAATGCAAGAAGTTTGAATAAAAATCACTTTGATAAAAATTGGTGAGAAAAATAGATGATCAGACGGACAAAGTGCAGACAATAGCGCATTCTTTTATATAGTAAGAAAAATGCGTTAAAAATATTTATCTACAAAAATTTTATATTTGTATCGATTTTCCTGTTTTAGCTATCAAAAATAAGAAACCCTTTGATATTGTTTCATTTGCAAAATATTACAAGATAAATTTACAAAATTTCTTGTTTTTAACATTTTCCCTATCTATTTCATTCAAGGACATTTCACAAATAACAAGATTGATGTTTTAATCCTTTTCCAAGGTTCCATAAAACTCTTTCTTTTTTTTGCAAAATTCTCAATCTTTCCATGCTAAATGAGCAAAAAAAAGAGTAAAAAAGGTTTTGTGTGACAATCACAAGCAATAAAAGAAAGGACAAAAAAATTATAGGTTTCAACAAGAAATGCGAATATTTTTTCTGTAAATATTTACAACATTTCTAAAGATAATCCTATTTAATCCTTTTTGTTCTTAATTAGTTTATGACGTAGCACAAGAAGATGTCATAGAAGAAAAAATTTTTACCACTTTTTTTACCTAACTCTTTTACCCGTTCACTTTAGTTTTGAATCCCAGTTTTAGGGCGTTATAATTATTGCTTCTGTTACAATAGACCTCGATGGGTGTAATTTTTGTATTTTTCTCCCTTTCAACTCTAAACAACGTGAATTTTTATTTTATTTTTGTCGAATCATTAATGGGAAAAAAAATTGCAGTATCATTTAGCACTTGCAAGCATTTAATCAGTTATTCTCACATGTTTTTAACTTTAGAAAAATCCAGAAGCTTGCAAATGAGCTCAATTTTCATATTAAATTTCACACATGCTCTAAAAATTGTTTTTAAACTCTTTTTGTGAAGGCCGTCTGATTTTTATCATTGTAGAGCTCCCGTAGAGAGCTATTGGCAATTTATAGACAAACAAGTAATAAAATATTTTATGCTGGACAATTGTACCGCTTCTTACGGTCACATTAATCCTTTATTTACAAAATACACATGTTGGAACTAAAGTAAAAATTTCCTTCTTCTTTCTTCGTGTTGTAAAATTTTAATAACCTTTCTTAGCAATTGAAACCCTTTTTAAGTAAAACTATAACGGTATCATTAAATAGTAAATGCATTAAATTATAATTTCAACACAGAAAGAAATAACAAACAATTTTTACTGCTGTGACAAAAGGGATAAAAAATCTTTTTGATTTTTGACTGATTTTAATTTTTTGATAAGAAAATAATAAAATTGTTTAACTTTGTGAAGTTAGGCTCACTTTTTGTCAGCACAAATTTCGTCCGAAACAAAGTATGCAAAAATGTTATTGTTCGGATGAATTGGCAGCTGACTAACTTCACACAAGTAATTCTAACATGTTTTTAAAATTGAAAATGATGCAGTTTATTCTTATCAATTGTAAATATTTCGCAAGGTAAATAAATTATATTATTCAGATTTTAGGGTGACATCATGACCTAAACACATCACTTCTTATCATACCATACTGTTTTTTATTCAATTCACTTTCAGTCTTGTTTTGAATTTCAAATCTTAAACATTCAAAAATGAAAATTCTCTTCATCTTTTTTGTTTTTGCTACATTTTTGCTTGGTAAGTTTAAAAAAATTTCTAATTTGTGTAAAAACATTATTTGGATAAATTCAAAGCAGGAATTTCTGCAAGCAAGTGCTCAAAACCAAATGAAGTTTATACAAAGTGCGGAACAGCTTGTCCAGAGCGTTGTGACTTTAAGCCCACTCTTTGTACTTTTCAATGCGTTGAGGGATGTTTCTGTGAACATGGTTATGTTCGTGATGCCAACAATAATTGTATTAAACCGGAAGATTGTCCATAAATGAAATAAGTAGAGAATTCTGCTAAATTATCAAAGAAAAATATTTTCTTACAAAATTTCATTTTTAATAATAATTTTTGTTATCAGAATTGTTTTTGACAAATTGATAAATTTAAGACAATTTGCTGTGTTTAAATATTGTAAAATTTCTTTTTTTATTCAATTCACAAACAAAAATTTTCAAAATAACTTAATGATGAAGGAATTCAGTTGAGTTTGTGCAAATTATGAATTCTAGAGATTTCCACAAAAATAGCTGTAAAATATCATCAAGAGTTTTAATATTTCATAACTTTGCATAAATGGTTGAAAACCTAAGCGAAAAGCAAGGGAGAAGGACTCTATCAACAAATCTAACAAATCAACAAGAAAATTTTTGCTAGTTTCATATAAAAATTTTTGAGTTTCAATGGTTACTCTGTTTTCGCTATATATAAGAGTTCTTACCCATTGGCGAAAAACGAATCGAGACGAAATTACGCGAATATTTTAATTTTGTTTTTAACCACGTGTCATAGCTCTGTAGCTTGCTTTTAATACTTTTGTTGCTAAAATGAACCGAAAACAAAAAAATAAATTGTCGAAAACAATTTTGATTTAAAAATTATAAATTCTAAATTGAAAAGTCTTTAAAAATTTTCTATATAAACATTTATCAAAAGATTTCAAATTATAGAAAAAGTTATAAAAAATTCAAAAAAATTTGATACTTTTCATACAAAAATTTATTGTTCAATGACTACTTTGTTTTGCTTATCACTCTTTGTAATAATCAAATATAATGTGAAATTTCAAAAATTATTAAATAAATAATTTTAAATGCAACAACTAAAAATTAACCGAAGTTGATAATTCAAAAATTGTTTCGTAGATTTTGAATTCAAATCTTATATAACATGATATAGTTAATACAAAATGGGTCTTATTATTATTTTTTTTGCTTTCTGAATTTATTCGAAAGTTTTAAATAAATAAATAATTGGTTGCATTATAATTTCTTTTCTGAGAACAAAAGTTTTAAAATTCTTTTAATTAAAATCTCTTTACATTTAAAAATCTTCTAAGAAAAAAATTCTTTTTTAAATCTCCCGCGACCAGACGAGATTTTTTCAGTTTTTCCAAATAACTTGCTGGTGCGCCTCCTTTAAGAGACACTCATATCTATAATTGCCATCATATTAATCAATATTTACAAATGAAAATGACTCTTTAAAGAGCATAAACTGATTAATTGCCATGTGTGTATTGACAATCCCTAAAAGATACCACTTGAACGAAAAGAGGTGTCCGCTTACAAGATAGAAACACTTGCCAAAGATAATTTCACACTCGTGAAGTCATGAGAACTGTTCACAACAAATTCATCTGAATTTGGGTCATAAATTTTTTAAAGACATCAACAAACATGCAACGGTGAGTTGAGGAGAAATTTTTTTAGTTTTCCAGCAGCACTAATAATAATTTTTAGATAAGCAACTTTCTCATGACCCTCTCAAATAACATGGATGCACTTCATTTCTTCTATTTCTGTCCAGTTGTTGTAAAAATTCTCATGAAATAATTAAGAGTTAAAAAATTCTTTAGAATTTGTTTGGTAATTTATCAAGTGCATTTGACATTCCATGCAACAGACAATTGGCATTAAATTTGCATAAAATGAGCAGTTTCGAGAGAGCAGCAACAAATTATAACTTGCCTTCCATTCCATTGTTTCAATGTAAGCTGATTGACTTCAAGTAAAGGAAAAAAAAATGTTTATGATTATTGTACAATGGCATAGGCATCTAATAATAGCACTATAATTAATTTTTCTTGCCTTAACTCTATGAACAAATAAAACAACGAGCAGCGAAAGAATAAAGAAGGAAACGACAACGAGTTATGAAGAAAAATCAATAAACACACCTTGAATAATCGCTGATAAAGACAATTCTTCAATTCTCTTACCTACAATTAGAGATTCTCTTTGGGATTTTTCATGATTTACACACTTTGTTTTTGCTTTTAAGCGAGACATGAAGACGAAGGTGCGCCATGAGAGTTAAGTGAAGAGTTGTCTTTTTTTAAGTATTAATAAAGTGAACTAAAGTGTTGTAAAAACATTCAAAAATTTCTAATAATCATCTTCAAAATCCAAAAATGTTTTCTATTTTAGTCACAATTAACTAAATGTCAATTAATTTTTTGATGAATAAAAATAAAATATTGATTGACTCTATTTTAGTAGATTTTTAAATGAAATCTTAATTGGTTAAAAATTAAGGTTTAGTCCATCTGCGCTGACAAAAATTCGAATATCTTCACAATGAAAATTGAAGATGACGCTTTAATCAGTTATCAAAATTACCAAAAATGTAAAATTCAATTTTATGGTTCGGCAATATGCGTAGAAAAAGAAGAAGAAGAAGAAGAAATATGCGCATATTTCTTCGTCTTCTTAAAAGCATATTGCTGAATTCTACTTAATTTTAACTCTATTAAAATCTAGTTAACTTTTTAGTCAATGATTTTAGTCAACTAAAATAGTTTGAGTTTTAGATACTCATGAAACGGATTCGGACCCTAACCACTTTTTTAAAATGTGATTTTTTAATTTTTTATAGTTTTAAATTTAAGTAAGTTTGTAAATAGAATTTATAAATTAAAAAGAATTGTAGAATAATTGGATTCAAATCTTATAACAATTAAAGGGTGTATATCAATGATGTCCATGTTTTCATATTTTTTTGCCAGCTTTAAATCATTTTTTAACTTTTCAAATCACAAAAAAAGTAAAACCAACAAACCAAAAACGTTTTTTTTTCTTCATCTCATTTCAAATCAACAACTGTAGATCAGACATAAAAAGACTCGATTATCTTCATGATGTCAATATGAATTATTGGCAATTGTGTAAAAATCAATTGAATCTCTTTCTTTTTTTTGCTGCCTCAAACCAATCTATTGATCGCGACATAATTTGAAATAATTGAGGTCAAAGACTCTCTTCGGGGTTTTCTGCTCTCTGTCAGACACTTAATCACGATATTAAATTCAAAATCTGATGATGGCAAAATCTTCAACTTTAAAGAGCGCCGAGTGAAAAATTAAATTTGACATTCTTAAGTGGATAACTGTCTATTGAAGCTCGATTGCGATTGCATGCAATGCCGCGTAATCCGAGGCGATGAAAACTACCAGTTGTTGCCACTGCGTTGCTGCATAAAATAGAGCAGCATTCTGATCTCTCTCATGACATGACAGTCAATTTTTTCCTCTTTCACACAATTTAGAAAAGATGCAATAAAGATTAGAGTCCGCTGCTCGCTTCTGCTCTTGTCGGTTTCTTTTTTTAAAGAGATGTGATTATTATATGATGATGCAATTGAGAACGGATGATTTGTAAATTTGTAATGAAGATATTTTGAACTGCTCTCTTTTATGTGGCATATGTTTCTACTTTGCTTTTATGAAAAGAAATTTTTTCATCTGGTGTGATGGGTTTTTAGTGTATTGTGTTTATGTGAAGAAAATAGAAAGAAATTTAAAAGGATAAAATTTTTAGGGCAGTTTTAGCAACAACAATATAGCTTATTCATTCACTTTAGCTTGCTGGTTGTATCCCAGCAAAGGAGCGAGTTCTCGAGAATTTTAATAGCTAGAGTTTTCCGATTTTTTGCTTTTATAAAGCTTAATATAAACTACAATTTGAGAAATTATTGATTTAAATTCCCATATTGAAAAATGCAAGAGGAATCAACTTTTGATAGCGAAAATAGAGAAACTTCATTGAAACTCAAAAGTTTTTTCGTTTAATAAGTTTTTTTAGTCGATGCAGGAGAAAACAACTCTGACGAAAGAATTTTTTCATTCGTTTTTTAAAAAATTTTCTTTTCACATTCTAAGCTTCAGCACTCTTTATGTGAAATTTTTTATGAGACGTTTTCCTTATGAAATAAGAGAGCAATTAGAAATTTTATAAAAAAATGTTTGCATAATTTGATTTTTGCTTCTTTTTGTTATCTTTTGTTATTATGCATCTATTGTTAAAACTGTTTTCAATCTGATTCGATGCGTATTTTTCAAGACATTTTTGCATTTCAAATTCAGCTGTAACTTTATTTCATATTGATGAAATTTGCTTTCAAAGATGAAAATGAGAATTTGAACTAATTAAGAGCATAGTGATGATTTTATTCACGTATTTAATTTTAATAGTTAAAATGTAATCCAATCTAAGATTGTGCAAATTTTTTACCGATTTATCACTATATGTAAGAAATATTGTCTCTCCAACATTCATCATTAGTAATTTTATACTTTTCCTAAGTTTTTCTCCTAATTCAAAAAATTCCAATAGAAAAATTCTAAAAAAATGTTTTAGAATGAAACAAGAGAAGAAGAAAAAGAAGAAGTAAGAAAAGAGAAATTGTAAAAAAGTCAGTAAGTCGTGTGTCGTCCTTGACTCTAACAACTACCCAAGAATTCTCAAGCAAGCAATTTTTTTACTCTTGTTCATTCGAACAATGGTGGAAGCAATTTATTTGAGTTGTAAATCGATTTATGTTTCTAGTAGGAGTCCAAAAAAATGCACAGTTACGACAAGGCCAGAATATTGATTCATTCTACGACCATCACGCTTAATAATCTTCATCATCATCACCTTTAATGTCACTTTCAAAAGAATTCCAACGACGGGGTCACTTTTGTGAATTTAATTAATTGCAGCTCATTATCGCCCATTGACATGCTTCGACACTCAAATTTGTTAATTCCTGTTTTGTTTACAACTCACAATTTGTGATTTCCTTTTATTTACGTTACAGTCGAGGGATCGATTGTGTCAATTAATTAATGCGGACAAATAACAGTGACAGAGAATGAATGCAGTATGACCAGATTGAGACATAAATTTCCGAGAACTCTAGCACAGAGAGGAGACATTATTTAATGAGTTACTCTCATATTCCTCCGACCTACAGCATTGCATCAATTGTCTCTCTTTTGTTATCAAGGCAAGGTTCTACACACAAACATATGTGTATATAAAGAAGCCATAAAAAGTTGTTTATACAAAAAAGTAAAAATGCAATTTAAAAAAGGACAAATACAAGGATAAAATTCATGCTGATGCTGTCACATTATGTTGCTGTTGTTTGGCAATATTTACGATCTTTAAATATGAACATTTTAAATCTTGCTGTGAAGATTACTGACTTTCTTGTCTCATTTTCTTTCTCTTTTACTATTACATGCTGATCGTCTGCTTATTTATTGATTATTTCATTTAACCATAGAATTACATGTTTTCTTATTAATTGAAAATGATTTTGGACTTTTTGTGAATGAAATTTTATCTAGAATTATTATTTTAGGTTTTGTTAAGTATTTATAAAAATTAGAAATGATAGAAATTGTTTAATGAAAGAATAACGAATTCAATCCTTAATTATTATATAACTAATATGGTAATATACGGACATGGTTCTTTTTTGTTAGATTTTATATATTTTTTTTAAATATTTTTTTGAAGAAAAAGCTTTTTTATATGGAAAAGGGCAAAAATTTACCCTTTTGCCCTTTTTGCCCCAGTGTATATCCCCTCGAAAAAGCGAATCATAAGTGATTTTTGGATATGATACCTTAGTGCATTCACTTTAAGTACTAAAACATGATGATTTGTTTGTTCATTTATTTTATGTTTATGAAATAAGTTGATTACTTGATTTAAAGCTTTTTAGGATTTTATATAACAATCGTCTAATATTTGAATTTGACTATAACGCAATATGTCAGAAAGGAATGTGTTCAGGCGCATTCACAAATGACAAATTGCGTTATAGTCAAATTTAAAGAGTGAACGACTGTTATATAAAATCCTAAAAAGCTATAAATCAACTAATCGACTTGACAACTTTAAAAAGAAATTGACCAGTCTGACTGAAAATACGCCACTGTTTTTCTACGTTTGTTTTCTATATTTTTATTTTATATCTAAGTTTATGAAAATTACTTTCAACAAATTTATCATTATCTTTTGCTGAAAATTTCTAGGCGTAGACACTCAAAAAACAAAAAAGAACAACAAAGTGTTCTTGCTCTTTTATGCTTTTTGTTGTTCTTTATTGTGTTTGCACTTCAGAACTTTTAATTTAATCTGGATAAGTGAGAAAAGTAAAAAACAGCAAAAAAGAGCAACAAAGTGTGTCTACTCCTGAGAAAATTCTTTTCTATATCTTTTACAAGACACATTAGTGATTTCTAAAACATTTTTAGTGACCTTTCACACACCATGCGATAAATGACAATTTTTTCTTCTTCACAAAATAGTCATCTAATGACACCTTAAAAGAGCAATGTGACAAAAAAATTTCTTTTTCTCTGTCTGTCTCTCTTTCACTTATCCTTCTTTTTCTCCCCATGTTTTGACAGATATTCATCACGTTTATATTTTTGTCATGCAGAAAAAAAGGACAATAACGCAAATGTGAGGGAAAATGGTTTTCATGCTTTAACGCTATTTCTTGATGGCCAAAAGCAAAAAAAAAAGCTGAAAAAAGTCATTTTCCCTAAATTGTCTACAAAACAAAGAAATTATGAAGGTGGAGAAGATGAGAAAATTGACTTCATGCCGTGCGATGAAAATTAATAGACCTCGATAATGCGATAATGTGGAACGAATTAATTTCACAAACAACATTTAAATAGAGAAAAAATTTCTTTCACATATTTTTTGTTGTGTTTAAAATCATGATTACAGGCGCCAATTGGTAAAATCACGCGCGAGACATGAAAAACATTTTTTTAATTAATCAATAGAAGAAATTTTTTGTGTTGTTTAGCGCGGTGTGTAAAACTTTATCACAAAAGGATTGTAAATGATCTCAAATTATAGGCTACACACATTGGGGAGTCTTTAAAGAAAATATTTTTAATTAATGAATGAAAATTTCATTCACTTTCTATTAATGAATTTCTATTAATGATTCATAATTGCTATTCGATGAAATTCTTTTCTTTTCTCCTTTTATGTTTTCATTTCTTATCAAAACAAAATTCTTTCTTTCTCTCTTTTTTAAAGGAATTTTTATCCCACACACGCAATTATCGGCTGCTCGCTATGGCGTATGGTCTCTCAAGACACAAGCAATAAAATTCATTTCGTGATTGAAGCAATTTTTCATCAGCGATTTTGGAAGTTTTACATCATTTTCGTGAGTTTGTTCTTCTTTTATCGCTATAGCTCACTTCTTATATTTGAAAAAAGAATTTTTAGAGGTTGTGCCCTGATAGTCATCGTTAAACATATGCTGCGATATCAAAATATGATGTCTGATGATAGTGAATGATGATTTAAGGTTTAAAGAATTCTTGGAAATGTCAAAAAGTTCACTTTTTGATTGTAGATTTGACTTACTGACATAGATTTTATGTTTTAAGAGAAAATTGATATTTATCAGCTAAAACTGTTTGAAGTTAGGAAAAAGATATGGTTTAGAAGTCTACATAGATAATTTAAATTATTAGCACTGAAGAAACATTTTTCATTAACATATAGCTTTAAAAATTTGTTCACTAGCAAAGTTGTTAACCTACTAGTCCGTAGCCTATAGTCAAAATCTACTCTAGAAAATAGCCAGAAAATTTAGCTTATTTTGGGTCGCTGCACTGTAAAAAAAGTTTTTAACTGGCATGAATTTTGTGCCAATAAAGCATAGTTATGACTTTTAAAAAGCAAACTTTATTAGTCTCATAAATTTCGAAAAAGTGTTTTCAAATCTATAAAAATTTTTTTTAGCTTATTCATATCTTTCAAAAGTTACAGTCATTCTAAATTTTTAAATTTTTGAAAAGTTTTTTATCTTTTTTAGGGTAAAGCATGAAAACTTATTTGTGCTCATTTCATTATCAATTTGCACCACAGATTCAATATATTTACATTAGCAAAGAAAGTTATTTGCTATAGAGCGAAGCCTATTTTTAGCGTATTTTTCTCTTCATATCGGAAAAAGGTCGCTTTTTGTAGTTAGCACTAGTTAGCTCTTAAAACTTCACTAATGTTTAATATTACTAATTTTAACCATCTATTTAAAGATATAAAAATAAAAAGAAATTTTCAGGTTTTTAACTGACAATAATTAAATTTAAACACAAAAGAAGAAAAAAAGAAACAATAAAATGTGTCTCTTTTGGAACACTGCTGAGAATTTTAATTATTCTTGGCCAAAAGAAGATAAATATTTTCCCTAGAAGTTTTTTCTCTTTCTCCTTCACACTAAAATTTCATTTGCAAAAATTTCTCTCTTAAAAAGCAAGTACAATAAACGTGAATAATTTCTAATAATGTTTTCACTAGAAGCCAAAGAAGGAGAAATAGTTGTAAGAAAGAGAGGCAATAATTATGCACAACAGGCAGGCAACATGCATCCTTGGCTCATTTAATTGCTTTATTAGTGAAATTTTTATTTTTTCCTCCTTCTTGTTTTTGTTTATTTCTCTCTCTCTTTGCTAAACAAAAGCGAGAAGCGAGCGAAGAGTGAAGAAGAATTGTTTGGATGTTTGTTCAATAAAATCATAAAAATGTAAAAGAAGGAAAAGAATTCACCAGATCGAGCTGCTCTAGCAGCAAATAAACTTTGCTTTTTTATGTTTATTGCTTTTCATGAAACTCAATAATGTCGCGTGGAAGACAGAAATAAGTAAATTGCCAGATTCAAGCACAGAAATCACATCGTAAATCAAAACATCGGGCAGCACAATGAAGAGAAAATTTAATTAAAGACTAAAATGATTTTTATGTAAATGTAAACAATTTTCTTTCTCTATCATGATTGGTTGATTCGTTGCTTAGTTACAACTGTGTGTCTGTGTTGGTTATGGAAAATGAGAAAAACTTCCGTGGGTGTGGAAAACAGTTTCAATGCAGTACAATAACAGTAAAAAATGAGAAGCATTTTTTATGAATTTATGATAAAGAAGAATTCGGGATAAAAAAGTGCAGAAGCATAGTGCAATAACTGACAGTCGTACGCCTTCAATGTCGAATATTGAGAGTGTTATAAAAGTTTATGCACAACAAAATCCCTTTTTACCTACTACTCACAAAACAAGCCAGAAAGTTCAATTAATTTTCTCAAACATGAGCATGAATAAATCAGAGTACATAACAAGCATTATGAAATAATTTTTAATCTTAATCTTGCTTACAACACATGCTGCACATTAAGTATTGCCCCAACACTCTCTTTCAATAATGCCATTAATTTTTATTTGATTTAAGCTAGTGAGGTCAAATTGAAGGGTCAGAAAATTAAAAATTTGTCAGCTTGCTTTTCGGTCTTTAACCTTAAAGCGACATAAAGAAATCTCTGCGTTTCAAACTGCAATAAAATCATCGTTGTTTGGCTTGTTTGGTTCTTTGTTCGATTGGCAAAAAAATTAAAAAAAAAAAACATGTAAATCTCGCATGCAAGACATGAATGCGGAGGAATTTTTTGTGCTGGTCGAGCTCATTAATTATTAATGACATTGGCATGTCTACCTATGATGCCTCTGAATTTTTATTACTTAGTCTTTTCCTGACTCTTTGGACTTTCTATGAAACATAAATCATTTACTATTGCTGACATACACATTGCGGAATAAAAGTTTTTGTTTGCCCTCAGGGATGGAAAAAATGAGCAAGAGAAATCTCTTTGATGGCTGTAATTGAATGCAAATTGACTTTTTTCCTTTTTTGCTATCATTTTCATGGGAGAATGAATTTTTGTCGAGATTGAGTCTACTGATGCTTCCTTTGTAGTGGGAAAATTTGATTTTTAAAAGAAATATGAATGATAGAAAATTTATGGAAATAAAAAGTGTTTTTGAACATATTTTGCTAAATTTGAATTCAATTTTCAAGAGATTTAGCAAGATTTACTGAATAATTGACAAAAAACGTTCTTTGTAGATAAAATCAAGGCAAAAAAATTTTGATTATTTACAATTTTATAGAAATGAGCTAGAAACTTCTGGTTTTCACTAAAAGAATTCTTTTAAACGTATAATAGTTTGCGCATTCAAACGCATTTTGGACTTATTTCCTTCTAAATTGTTTAATTTTCCCAAGAGGTGAAAACTTTTGATATTTCAAACAAAAATCTGAGAAAATCAAAAATTTGTATAAGAAACATGAAAAAATCAAATTTAATTGATGTTTTTGATATTTCTTTAGTTTTTTAATTCCATCAAAATTCCATTGATTTTCTGATACTTTTTTGATGAAGTTTGCACTCTTTGAATTTTTCAATTAAAAAATTCGTTTTGATGAAGAAAACTTTGCAAATTTTTTTTAATTTTTTGCCATGCGTAGACACGCGTTGTTCATTTAAGTTCGTTTTGTCCTTATTTCAAAGTCTTGATGTGCAAACACAAAGAGCAATTTGTTGATCTTTTTTTATGTATCTACGCCTGGATTTTTTGTTCAATATTGTAAATTTGAAAATTTAATGGGAAAATCAATAAAAACTCAAAACCTTCAGCGTAAAACTGCAAGACTTTGCAAGGAAAGAAGAATAAATAAAAACTGACCAGATATAAATAGTTTACAATGGACATCACAAAAATCGCCGATTAATCACGGTGACACGAATCTAGAATTTTATTAGATATTGATAAGACTGTTTTTGTCTTATGTTGCATATTTAAAGAATTTCTTTGTGTCTTAGAAGAGTTGCCTAAACTCCATAGTAGAAATTTAAATTTCAAACAAAAAAGTTTTGAAACATTTTAAAAAACACATAAATTTTTTTGTCACCGCTTTCCAGACAAATCATAGTGCATCTAAAGACTGAGCAAACTTTGCGACCCTTTGTAATGTTTTTCATCGATCCCTAACATGTTTAGAAGAAATTAATTGATATCATCAAGAAAGTGAAAAATTTATGATACTAAAGAACGAATTTAATAAAAGCTATAATAATGAGCTGTATACTGAAAAGAAAAATCTAACAAAATAACAAAAAGTTATCAAATTAAAACACAAATTTTGAGTTTGGTTACTCTGTTGTCAGATTCAAGAGTTGCTTCCTTTTGTGTACACTCTTTACAATGAAATTTTAGAATAAATTCATAAAAATTAAAGAAGCAATAGTTCTAAATAAAAAAATTGAAACTAAATTTTGACATTGCATCATAACTTTCAAGTTCATTGTAAGAAACAAAAAGTAATCAATAAAGAACAAACCCACTTCAATTATAAAAATTAACAAGCTGCGGTCAGAAATGAAAGAAGCTTGTTGAGCTACTGATAATTGAAAAATATAGTCAACTGATAAAGAGCAGCATTGTGAATGTTTGTGCCGCTAATTGATAACTCCTGTTATCAGCTACTTGCTTGAGAAAAACGGCAATCAATACAACTATTTATCGATTGTTACAGTAATTACTTTAGGTTATGAATGATAAGAAATAAAAAAAATTGAGTCTGGAAATATTTGAATGGAAATGCATTTTTCATGTTAACATATGTGCGACAGGTAATTAAATTAGATGAAATTGAACAAAAATAAAAAACTTTTTTCTGTTCTTAAAGCAAGTTCTCATTTTAGATTTCAATCATCATTTATTGTTATTGCTTATTATGTTACAAAGTGCTTGATGCATGGTTTTCAACATTGATGGGAAAAAATAGAAATTTTGTAATATGATGAGTAGCAAGTGGAAGCTATGTATCGATTTCTGGAGGGATCGAGACTGGAAATGAAATGTGTGGTCTTTGCTCATTGTGGTGCAGCTCTCATTTTACAAACAACAACAAAAACATTTGCTGCTGTTAGATACTGAAAAGTTTCTTTTTTCTCTCTTCTTAGGATCATCAGTAAATTGTCAACAATAACAAAAATGACTCTATCTGTGTGTCTTTTCTTTTTGTTGTCAATTAAATAGAAATATAGAACAAAAGATGTGGCCACATTGAGCGATATTTGATTGAAAATGAAAATAAGAAGTCACAATATGTTGACACAACAATTCCCTGTGGGACACTTTAAAAATAACTCAATAAATAGACAATGAACATCTGAAACACCTTTATCTCTTATTCTTATTTATTTTTATAGCAAAAATTTTGTTATAATTTTTTCTTTTATTGTAACGACTTTTTAATATATGAAATTTTTAGTTATAAAAACTTTAAATAGATGTCACTGTAAAATTTAAATTTTTTTAAACCGTTAAAGTTGTTGTTTCTAAAATTTCTTCATTTCCATCAATAATCATCACAGTAGTATCTGTTGATATTCTTTTTTCGGTGTTAATTTCTTCAATTAGTGGTAAACTCGTGGTAGAACTTGAATTTGTTTCTTCTGACTCATCAAATCGTGAATCAATTGTGTCAACTCTCACATCAATGTCATCGACCAGCATGAAATCTTTAGGATTTTCAGGACAACAAATTAAAGTATTTTCATTAACTTTATCAAATTGACACACATTTAGCACTCCATTATTTCTTTTCTGCTTATCAAATTCTTCAAGACAATCGATGATTTTTTTGCAAGTTCCAGAAAAGTTTTCTTCACCTTTGCACTTTTCATATTCATGTAAACCATTTAAATAATTTATTCTCACACAATTTGTCAATGAAACAAATAAAAACACAAAAATTAAAATATTTATCAACACTATAGAATCCATGGTGTTTGAATAAGATGCAAATAGTTTATGAATGAAAATAAAGAATTCTTTGCTTCATTCTGTACAGTTGAAAACAAGATTTTCAAGTTTCTTTGCCTTCTATCGTTGACGTCAATTTTCGTTCATCGCTGACTCAAGCCAATTAGTGTAGAATGAGATTCTTGTGTTTACGGAGGGAATTTCCAATGCACAACCGACACCAAAAGAAACAACTGCAACAACTACAGGAATATCATAAATTGTTTTTAATTTTGTTCTATCATAATCTTTGTCATGAACTGTGTACTTCATGAATTGATATTGAACAGGTCCACCACTATCTCCTTGGCTAGAAATAAACAAAATATAAAAATTTCAATAGATTGGTGAATTTGTTCATAATCTTGTGTTGTTTAATTGTTGGAAACTGAGCAGAAAAAGAGACAATTTGTCATGCCTTAGTTCGAGCCGGAATTGAATTCGCGTCTTTTGATTGTCGGTTAGGTACTTTTTAACTAAGCTATCGACGAGCATCTCAAAGCTCGGCAGAATGCTTACTTAAACCTCTCTAATTGTTCTTATAATGAATTATCGTCAAAATCGGACTCTGTAAAAACCAACAATAATACAAGAGTAAAGAACTTCAACTTTATGCGACATTATGCAACTTTTTTCAATGTTTTACATAAGTTCTTTTCCCTTGGCTAAATGTAAATAATACAAAATCTTACCATGAATCAGGAGTGTCACCATTTGAATTTGCAACGCCTTGAACACAAAGTTGACTATCAATTATTCCTTTCGGCACTTTTGGTTGATTAGCAAATGTCAAATTGCATTCAGAATTCGGAACTTGTTTTACGACAATTTCTTGCAAAGTGTTTGAAACATTTGCTGCAAAATCAGTCTGAAGAATACAAATATAAAAGTAGAAAACAGAGTTTGAAATCGTTTTTAATTTAGCCATGAGTAAATAAAAATTCATCTAAAGTTTAGTTGATTAAAAATAAAACATTAATCGATTATATTTTAGTTAATTTTTAGTCTAGTAAAATCATTAATTAAAAACAACTAAATTTTAGTCGATTTGAGTTGATTTTCAATCAATTAAAATTTAGTTGAATTTTAGCTTCGGTCTCTCTGGTAGAAATGAAAGCACATTATAAATCATCTTACTTGACCATAACCAGCAAT
>JACWBX010002996.1:70756-100746 GCA_014622435.1 Polypedilum pembai
AAGCTCAAACTTTCATTGAAAACATAGACTGGTCATTGCTTCAAGTTTTCGTTAAAAAATGACTTAAAGCTTCATGTAGCATTTATTATACTGAGACAATTAGTAATATTAACTTTTACGCTCGATTTGGACAATATTCAATAGATTTAAAAGCGTTTTAAGTGAAATAAATTGTGTGATTGAAAAACTATAAAATAAAAGAAAATAAACCAATGCATTAACATAATGTTAAAATTTGTAATATAAACCAGAGTAGGGGTTTACAAATCGGGAAAATTCCCGGGAATTTCCTGTTCCCGTTCCCGTTCCCGAAGATAATCCGGGAAATTCCCGGATCGGGAATTTTTCCATACATTTGTATAAAAATTTACAACTTTTTCTGTCACACAATTATTTTTCAAAAGAAATTTCTCGAAAACTTTCACAAAAGCAATTTTAATTAAATTTATCAAGAATAAATCAATTCTTAACAATTTTTTCAAAAATTTTGGCAAAAAATTTTTTATTCAAAATTTAAATTTTTTTGGTAAAACTTTTTCAAATTTCTAATGAAAATTGATTTAGACTCTATATCATTCAGAAAACACCTTTTTTGACTAATTTTTGAAGCAGTCATGGTCACTTCTTAACAAAAATAGGAGCCGGGAAATTCCCGGGAATTTCCCGTTCCCGGAATTCTCAATTCCCGGGAAATTGTAAACCCCTAAACCAGAGTTGATAAACTTCCATTTCCTTTTTAAAGGCAGTAAATTGTCTAAGACACTGCCTTTCTGGAAGGTTGTCTTTTTAAGGAGGCAGACAGACAAGCAATTAAGAAAACAGGGGCTTACCTGTCTGCCTTCCTAAAAAGACGAACTTCCGGAGAAACAATGTCTTCTGGAAGGCATTGCCTTATAAGCAAGTGTATTTTGAAAAGCATTTGCTTAGAAAGATCTGTTAAAGTGCTTGCAGGAAGGCATCTGCTTTATCAACTCTGATATAATATGCAACAAATATGTCCAAAATTAGATTAGATAAAATTTTGTATAAATTTTGATAAAACTATTTAATATTATTATAGGTTTTTGGAGCCAAAAATTTTCGTTTCATCCAAACAACTTAACATATATACGGTAACAGTTCTTATAATAAAACAAAATATTATAATTTTGAAAATTTTTTAATTATTTGGACACAAGATTAAAGAAAACTGAAAGAATTCACAAGCCTTGCATTTTTATATGGAAAATTGAAGAAATTTTTGTTAAAAATTGCAACTTTAGTTTGTACTTTAAAGAATGAATTTTATTATCTTCAAAATTTTTCATCGGTTAAAGTATTTAAATAAACTTAATCTGGCTTACTACAAATTAAATTCATTCAGAAATCTAATAATAAGCATAGTAAAATTTTTCAATAGCTCATTAATGTTTAAAAAGAGCACCTGAATGAAATTGTAATCTTTATATAAGTAAAAATTGTTTATCGTTGTAAGAGCAGCTAACAATATAATTAAATTATGTTGGCTGTGCAGTTGCATGACGAGCAAAAAAGCAAGAAAGAGAAGAAAAGCAAACTCGAGTGATATTGTGCATGAAAATTAGATTTATTACCATAGCAATCGTGTAAGCATGTCATGCATATGCGAAATTACAACTCTTATTGTGAACGAGAAAATTTCAAAAGAACTCTTGCTGTAATAATTGATGAGCAATGTTGCATAACTGTAAAATATTGATCAAACATTTTTGGGCACAAGTCCAAAGAAATTTTTGCAATTTTGAAGAATTTCTTGATTGTCTCTTGTAAATGCAAACTAAATTATGGTAATTACACGTTTTTGTACATTTCAATGACTTTTTGCAGGCTCAAGAACACTCAATAAGTGAAAAGTTTGCTCATTTGCCTAATAGCTTTTGCTTTCTTGCATTTAAAAAATCTTTAAGATGAACTACATAAACCTTTCATCATTTCGGTTTATATATGCAGTTTTGCAAAAGCGTCAAACAACATTTTAATATGATTACAAGTTTTTATGCAATTTCCCTTGTTCTGTTTGCAATTAATTTAATTAAATTTCCATATGAAGCAAGCTAGTGTTTGCAAAATTCTTTTTAATCATTTTAGTGCATCAGCAATAGTTGCTAGAGGATTATAGCTTAGTTTGCAATGATTGAAATTACATTGAATGCAATTTGAGTGCAGATAATTTGTCGATAACTGCTGAAAAAAAGAATTTAATTTCATTTTTATTGAGATTATTTTATTTCTTTCATTTTCTCGCTACATAGACAATTTATCAGGCGACGGATTTAAAATTAAAAGTGATTGGAAAAGTTTTTTATTTGATAGTTCATTAAAATAGTTTTTAATGACAACTTAGTCATCATTTAAAATTGAAAAAAGATCAAAGAGTTGTTCAAAAGAAAGATAAAAGAAATTTTTGAGTTTATTAAAATCATTTGAACTCAAGAGATAATTTTTTAAATACTGAGTAAAAACTTTAACCATTTTTTTTACTTTTTATCTAAAATGAATGTTAACGATTTTTCATGATTATCATCAGATACTGTAACAACAAAATAAACTTTTATGAAGAGATAAAAAAATAAATTTGTTCATTTTAAAACTTTTAATAATGCACTGTTGCTGCTGCAACATTCTTGTCAATTAAACTTTTTCATCATTCACCGCAAGCTGTACATCTATTTTGTCCAAATCGCCTCAAACTATTTGTCACTGACATTATCCATCAACAACAGAAGCAGCAACAGTGAAAAAGTTTTAAACATTGAACTGTGATGCGATAAAAAAATACAGAGAACGAGACAGATATTAATTTTACAACACTTCTTTCTGGAATTTAATTTTAAAGAGACGAAAGAGAAAATAAAAAAAATCTTTATGTGATGGAGAGTGATGTTGGTGAGTGAAGGAAAAAAGAAGCAAAATTGTTGCTTGTCATTTATCAAAATGGTTGTGATAAAAAACAAAGAAATGAAAAGTTGGAACAATAAAAGAAAGGAAATAATAAATAAAAATATTGTTGCTGCTACTAGGAGTTGCAATGTGAAAATTTATCAAGGCAAAGTCAATCTTATTATTTGCAGATAAATCTAATTGATTCATAAGAGTTTTGTGTCTTTTTACGAGTTCTAAGTTATTTTCAAGAGCTAGAAACTATCCGGATACTTAAAAAATATCTCTGAAAAAATATCTCTCAAGTCTCTGTTTATTTTCGAAAAAGTATTTCTAATTTCTGCAAATGTCTCCAAATGTCTCTTAAATCTCTTAGATTCTACACATTGGTTACTTCAAAGTAATAAAAATGATATCTAAAGCCACTATTTAGTAGTATAATATCAGTTTTTACCAAGTGCTATTAATTACTGCAAGTTGTTAAAAATTGACACTACCCAGTGAGAAATTCAGTTCGGAATTTTTTAATATTACTCCCGATCCGGACTAAATGTAGTCCGGCGGCCGCCCTATCCGGCCAAATTTTCATATAAAAAAACTAACATTTTCCGGAATTTTCAAATTTTTTCTCACTGGGTTATTACTATGTAATATGCACTTTAATGTTTATTTTGAATGTTTTGTTGCTCAACACAAAGTGTTTCAGTGTTATGGTGCTCAGCATTTTGAGTTTTCAATTTCAAACCTTAGAATTTGTCATTTTAATGCTCAGCACTTATTTATTGAATCTTTTAACGCAAAATATAGTTTTTGATTTTCTCATTTACTTCTTTACGTGATTTGATATTAAAAAGTTAGGGTGTGTGATTAGCAGATGTTTTGATAAAGGTCCACAAAGCACTAATGCAAAACTAAAATCATTAATATGCAAGTGAAATTAAATAGTTTTGTAAAAACAATTACTTCACCTCACAATTTGTGATAAATCAATGACATTAGTCAAGAAACCATGACTTTCACATATTCAAAGCGATGAAATTAAATTACACAAAAATTTACAATAAAAATCATTAAAATTCCACATCTCAACCATTAACTATCATTTGAAATGTGTGAAAATGAAAATTAGAACAAAATTTATGTTTCATGTCATGAAAAGAGCTAGCAAGCGTAAGTAAATAGATAGGCAAGCGTTAGACAAGTTGACAAAAATCAAAATTAAATTTTTGTCGCTTCTTTTAGCTACAGAGCGAGTCGCAGTAAAAATTTATTTCCATGAAAATTGAAAAATTCCGGAATGAAGCAAGCAAGTTACGAAGAAGAAGTAAGACAGTGAGTTGGAATTTTATTTAATGATTTCACTGTAATTTTACATTCATTGTTTTGCGTGATTGTCGTACGTGAGTGTTGAATAAACAGAGAGTTTAAGTGTGATTTTGTTACTTCGCCCCTTCTAACAAAAGAAGCTTTTAAACAAGGAATTAAAATCAAGTTCTTAGAAAATCTTTACAACAATGCTCAACCGCTGTGAGGGTCGGTAAACACGAAATATCGCCATTGAAACGTGAAAATTCATTACTCGCAAATGATTTTTATTCTAAAAAGCTCTTCTTTTGTACAGACTTATTTTTCTTCTTGATTTCTGAGTTGCTTTTATAATTCTGTGGTAAGATACTGACCTAACAAACTGACGGACTTAGGTTCAAATTCCGAGATGAAAACCTTGAAGTATCTGAAATTTAAGACTCAGAAGTTACTACTGCTTATAAAAAATTAGATCTATTGACAAATATTACGAGAAAGTCAGGCTTCATTAAGTTGTGTCATCAAAATAAAATTTGAATTGTTGTGTGACGAAATATCTTTCAAATTGAAGCTTATAACACTTAGTAGAGTGATAAGAAGTCTTCATTTTCCTTTCTAATACACATTATGTAATTAAAAGATTTTTTAAATTTATTATTTAAGGTTAATTTTTAATAATAAACATAATCGAATTTGTAAATTTACGATTGATTAATTAAGAAAATTTCAATGGTTTCCTTTGATTACTTCTTATTGAAATATTAGAATTCGAAAATATCCCCATACTTCTTCTTGTTATACGATTGCCAGCGAGTCAAAGAAAGTGTTTTGAATTTCAACGTTTTACGTATAGCTCTAACCAAAAAACTTTTATGTATGACTTCGATGTCAATGATTTTACGTTTAAATTTGACATAAACATTTTACGTATTAGTCATATTATGTCAATATTTGAGGCGACGGAAGAAAAAATGAGCCAAATCCATGTTAATTTTTTTCAGAATTTTTTGGAAAACTTTAAATCAAGATATGATGAATTGCAAGAAGAATAAAATAGTAGGAGAAGGTAGTTTTTAGTAGGAAATACTAAGAAAAAATTTCATTTCCTTTGATAAATTGGATATCATTGGAAAAGTTTATGTACTGATTACTCTATAATATAAAAATTGAGTTTACATCATGCAGAAGCATGCTGTTTTATATATTTTAAGAAAAACATCGACTTAGCTCATTTCTGTTTACGTTGCCTCATTTATAATTATAGATTTCATGTTAAACGTTATGCTTTAAGTTTCTATTAAAAAATCATACATTACAGAGACAAAAACATTACAGAAAAGTTTGATTCAATTTTAAGCTTATATCAAAAGATTTTCTTTTATGTAAACATAAATTTTCTAAATATATACTATAAAATAATAAATATAAATAAAATTAATCTAATAATTTCTTAGTAAATTAAGTAGAATTTTTTGTTAATTAAATTAAAAAAGTTGATTTTACTTAAAAAGCAATGCTCCATTATTTTTATGCTAATATAATAAAATTAGCACAATAAAAAAAAGGAAAAAAAATGTTCTCATGGTTAATAAAACAAGCGAAGAAATTTATTAAATCAGAGAAATATTTAATCATTTTTATTGTTTCAAAATGCAATAAAAATGAGCAGAAAAAGGAGGAAAAAAGAAAAGAAAAATCTTTTTTTATTACATCAATTTTTCACATTTTACCACCATCATCATTCCTTGCATGCCTTCAACAACGATGAGAAGAAAAAAAATATAAACAATGAACAAGTGAGGGTGAAAGAAAGAGAAGGCTGTAAACATATTTTTCTGCTTTTACCATTTAAAAAATTTTATATCACACTGCCGCACACTCGTCATCCCTTCTCTGGCTAAAAAACAATGAAAAATCGTGATGGAATTTTTATTGAAAACACACACATATACAAAATGAGTGAGTTTAAGGTAATCGCTCTTGAATTGTTGATTCATTGAAAGTCATGAGAAATGATTTTTTTACTTTTTCTTTTTCCACGCTCGCTCACATAAGAAAAATGTCAATTTTGTGTTTTATCTTTCGTTAACATTCACTCATCAGTCGAAATTCAGCTGTGCGTTCAAATTTTTCAGGGTCGAAATTTTTTCACTTCATAAAATCCATTTCAAATTATTGAATGACCTGATGCAACTTTTATTGGTACAAATGATAAAAATTCATTTCATTCCTCATAAACTTCTTCATTTCTTCCTTACTGGCCTCGCAATGAAATTGCAAAAATAAAAAAATTCGTCATCATTTCTTGCTGCGTCTTTATTTAAACAACAATTTGCTGAATTTGTATTTTTTTGTCCCATCAATTTCACATTAAAAAATCATTTCTTCTCTTGCAACCGTAATAATTTTTTTTCTCTCTTTCTTTCTTCTTGTTTTGTCAGTTTTGATTAAAATTTTTTTTCTCTTTTTCTACTTGTCAATCAATTGGAAAGTTTTAATATTTTAGTTGTCTCTTATTCAAATTAATAATAAATATTATAGAGCTGAGCACTAAGATGCACTTTTTATGCTTTCATTTTTTGATATTAAATGTTTCAATATTGTTGATGCAATGTTCTGTTGTATCATGAAAAATTTTTGAAAAATAATTGAAAATCTTGAATTTCAAAATCTATTAGAAATTTTTACAAATTTTCGATAAATTTTTACAATTTCTCAAGAAAGAAAGTTTTTTTGAAGTTCTGTCATAAACAAATTTTGGCCCTCAAATTTGTCACAAAACATTAATAATTGGCGATCATTATTTTCGTGTACATTAGACACATTTTATTGTTCATTGCAGAGTTGTTAAACTACTGGTCCGTAACCAGTATCCAATATCTACTGTAGAAAGTAGCAAAAAGCTACAAAGTAAATTTTACTTTTACAACTCTGATTCATTAAAAAATGATGATGATTTTTAATGAACCAGAGGAAAATTGATTATAATTAAATGATTTGATGCTCAGCACTAAATATTCAAAAATATCGTTGTTTAGAACAGAGTTGGAAAAGTAGAATCTACTTTGTAGCTTTTGGTTAGTTTCTTCTTCTTTTCCATATAAAAAAAGAGTAGCCAGTAGTGAAAAAAGCAAATTTTAGCTACGAGTAGTCTTTGGTTATAGTGACCAAATGGCTACAGTAGAATTCTGACTACTGGTTATGGACCAATAGTATAGTTGATTGTGATTAGATTTTGAGATAAATAAAAAAAAATAAAATTTCGAAATCACAAAAACAATACTTCGTACGATATTTTATATCGTCGAAGTAATTGAAAATGATACAGTTTATTTTTATCAGTTATAAATATTTCACAAAGTAAATAAATTGTATTATTCAGATTATTGGGCGACATCATGACCTAAATACATCACTTCTTACCATATAATATTGTTTTTTATTCAATGCACTTTCAGTCTTGCTTTGAGTTTCAAATCTTAAACATTCAAAAATGAAAATTCTCTTCATCTTTTTTGTTTTTGCTGCATTTTTGCTTGGTAAGTTTAAAAAAATTTCTAATTTGTGTAAAAACATTAATTGGATAAATTTAAAGCAGGAATTTTCGCAAACGATTGCTCAAAACCAAATGAAGCTTATAGTGATTGTGGAACATATTGTCCAGAGCGTTGCGACTTTATACCCGATTTCTGCACTAGGACTTGCGTTAGGGGATGTTTCTGCAATGATGGTTATGTTCGTGATGCCAATAATAATTGCATTTTGCGAGAAGAATGTCCATAAATGAAACAAGAAGGAAAATTTTTTTTTCAAATATCAAAGAAAAAATATTATCCTGCAAAATTTCATTTTTAATACCCATTTTTTTTGTTATCAGCATTGTTTTGACAAATTATCAAATTTTCGACAATTATTTTCACAATTTGCAATAAGTAAATATTTTTTCAAAATTTCTTTTATGATTCGATTTAAAAAAAATTATTTCAAAGTAAATTATGAATTTTAGAGAATTCTACAACTGCAAAAAATTTAAAAATTTTATAACATTGCATAAGTGATTGGAAACTTGCACTAAAGACGTATCGGAACGAAATTCAACAAATCATTTGCTTCAGTTTGTAATTGCCTGATTTTGCTCTAGTTTAAACTAAATTTATTGATATGTAGCTTATTTTCAAGATTTTTATTGCTGAAATAAAATTTTTGCTTTTATCTTTTGAATATTTCAATTGTGATTTAAAACAGAGCTGGCCGGCTGCCAATTTCTGGCTGTCATAGAATTTTTTCAAAAGTTTTTACCTTTTTTGCATAAAAATATCATTTATAAATCATATTTATAAACATTGATTTGAAATTGTTTAAAACATTAAATTGAAAAAAATTTATATTTTAAGACAAAAGTTTTTCGTAGGCAGCCGGCAGCTAAAGGCAGCTTGCCAACTCTGATTTAAAAGTTTGGTAAAAAAATTTTTTTTTTGAATTTTTGAGAAAATTTTGACAATTTTTTGAAAGATTTATTTTAACATTTAAACATCTTGCTATGGGCAAAAAGGCCTGTTTGCTTTTTATTGACCTTTTTCTACATTTTCAAAGTTCACCTTTTTCTTGATTCTTCCAAGAATTTAAATACATTTTAATTTTTTTTCTCTCTCTTAACAACAACCAGCAATCTTTTCAAAGTTATTTTTACAACCATAAAATACTTGGCGAGACAGAATATTAAAAATCTCAAGCCATTAGCAACTTGACAATTTTCCATCTGGTATTTTTTTAACTTTTGATCAAAATTACGATAAGAATTCAAAGATTGAATTTTTTAAAAGAAGGCAGCTGCTGTCATTGAGTATTTCGACCTTTCTTAGTAATTTCTTATCGCTGTCCACTCAACTCATCCAAAAATTTTCTCATCACTGCACACAAATTCTCAAAGGGATAAAAAATTTTATTTCAAATAAAAAAATTTCAATGTTTTCAAGTGTGAAATTAATTAAAATTAAAATTGAGACTATGACCTTATCATTAATACCAGTCAACGACCACTGACAAAAAAAAATTAATATTTCACTTTCACCGAGATTTTTTTCAACTGCCACAGATTTTGTTTTTATGTTCTGCCATTAACAAGCAGCGTGTGGAATTTTTTTATCTCATGCTGCGTACCATCAAACCACAATGAATTTTTTTCTCTCTCACTCTCCTGTGTCTTTATGACTTTAGTCGTACACGTTTGTCTTTCACATCATAGAGAGAGAGTAGGACATAACTAGTGCAACAAGTGGAAGACACTTTTTTTATATCATGACTCTAAAAAGGCTTAATTTGCCATAAAACTGTAGCTCAGAAAAGAGAGATTTCTTTCTCATGATATTTAATTAACTTCATACCCGCTTCTAAAAGTGAAATGAATGACTCACAGAGGATATAAAGCTATAAAGGCACTTGATGGACGCAATTCTAAGAATATAGAAAAAAATTCACTTTAAAGACGATGGGGAAAAGTTTATTATATAGCACAAATGCTATTAAGTTTTTTTTCTTTTTCTTTCGTTCAAGACAAGAGCGAGAAGTGAAACGTAAAAATGAATGGCAAGAACCTCCATCAAAGAGTCTAGCGGAAAACGAAAAAGTTTTTTTACTCACTCTGTGTGAGCTTGCTTGCTAGCTAGCTTTGAAAAGTTGTAAAGTAAAGAGAAAACGCCACACTATAAACACTCTATAAAAGCCGGAAAGAAGGAGTGAATGAAAAACTAACGGCATAAAGGCAACATTAGCACAAAAAAAGAGAAACTTTTTGCAGCGAGTGTATAAAAACGAGGACAAAAATATCAATTTAATATCTTTTCGAGGAATTTTTCACTCCATAATTTTTTTCTTCTTTGAACTGTAAAAAAGTTTTTGCGAATGTATGTGCTTTGAGTAGTGAGTGTATAAAAAAATTGCAGCTGGTCTAGTTGTAGCGTGAATTTCTCAGTATATTTAAAAATAAATTAAAGTTAACTGATTTTTTAAATTTAAATTTCAAAAAACCGTTTTTTTAATAATTCATTGTTCTGACTTTTCCAAACAATTTCTTACAATAATAAACAAAAAGCACAGCTAAACTATCATCATCATGATTTGCTCTTAACAAAAACTTTTCCCTGTGAAATATAAAATTAACTCAACTAAAATCACATCAGACGCTGAAAAAATCCGCATGATTTCGATGTCGGCGAGACTGGTATGAAATATGAGCAACAAAATTGAATTTGACAACATAAAGTAAAAAAAAATGATTTCAATGTCAATTTATTGACATGTCTTTTGTTCATCCATTTTTGATTGTATTAAGAGAAAAAAGAAAGAGCAGACTAAATGTCTTCGATACAGCTGTAAGTAAAAGCAGCCATAAGTCCCAAAAGTAAGCAGCATTAAAAGCAAAATTGTTGAAATTTATTTTCATTTGAATTTATTTTTAGTATTTTTCTTCTTATATTCTTAACTGCTACCATGACTTATTCTCATCAGCATTGTAGATGAATGTTGAGCTAAAGAAAACAGAGGCACGGTGTCGCAGTAGCAGCAGTAGTAACGAAAATTATTTTTATTGTAATATCTTTAGTCTCATGGCTTATTTAGTTTACGAATGTGTATTTTTGCGCCTTCTTCTTCTTTTTTTACTTACATATAATAGCAGCATCGTGAAAGAATAATTTATGGCATGAAAAAGCACATAAAATAGCCTTATTGCGAGTAAGTTAAAATTGGCGCCCCTTGGAAGTGTAAAAGATGGCCTGTACTGGCTTTTCTGATGAATTACTGTTCGCTCTTCTAATGCTTTTTAATATGTAGGAGCGAGCTCTTTCATTTACATCAACATAAATAAATGATTGTCGAGATACCATTATGGAAATGGAGAGGAATTGATGAAAATTTTAAATTTATTTGCTGCTTTAAAAAATTTTTTTCAATTTATTTATAGGAAAAATAGTAAATTTTGTCGACAAAAAGATTTTTATTAGCTTAGCAAGAACTCTCTCAACTTTCGACCATTTGTCAATTTTCGTGGATTTTTACATTTTTAAAGCAATAACGAAAAGTTATAGACAATATTGTGACTGTAAATTTATGATTAATGTTCAACAATATGTGTAGACTTAACTTCAAAAAATTCCGCTATGAAAATTATAGGTGGCGCTTCTATCAGTCTTCAAAACGATTGAAGCGTCACCTATAATTTCTATAACAGATTATTTTCGAAAACGGGCGAGCCAGAGTTTCGACTAAAAACAAAACGGTTACGGATTCTAAGACGAGCCCAACTTATGATGCATTTTCAATTTAAAATGTTCAAAGAAAAATTTATTATTAAACAGAAAAATGTATTTGCATTAAGCAGCAACAAGAGAGGAAAAAAAGCATAAATTTCTGTGCAAATAGAAAAAATTTCATCACATAAAAGAAACATTAGTTTTGAAGAGAGGAAAAAAGGCCTCGATTGGAATATATAATGATGTGATTTTGATGAAAGTTCATGGCAGAAAAGAGAAAAATTGTTTAGGACCTTTAGTGAGAAAAAGAGAGAGAAGGGAAAATATGTAAATCTCTATAATGCTCTGGACATTGGACATGAGTGAAGTGAAGTGTTTTATAGAAAAGGATTCACTTCAATTTTTTCTCATTAAATGATTTCAAGGGAAGGAAATTAAATAGATTTATTATGTTACTTTAAATCATTTAGCAAATATTAAAAATTTCCAACCCTTCATGACCTTCTCACTTTCAACTTTATTTCCATACGTTATAGAAATATATTTACATTATCTCTCTTCATCATTTTTATCATTTTACTAAATAAAAATTAGTAATATCATACCCATCAGTGATGAGTTGTTAAGAGCGCATTTTCCCATGACAAATTAATGCTTTG
Source organism: Polypedilum pembai (assembly GCA_014622435.1). Taxonomy (NCBI): domain Eukaryota; kingdom Metazoa; phylum Arthropoda; class Insecta; order Diptera; family Chironomidae; genus Polypedilum; species Polypedilum pembai. The sequence goes on from JACWBX010002996.1 coordinate 82,869, forward strand.
TTGCAAAATTTAATCTAATAAAGATTTATGAAATTGAACTCAAAATCATTTTTTAAAAGTCTTTTCTGTGAATTTCATGAAAAATTCTGAATATAATTGACACCAGAATAGATTGAAAAGTAATTTTATTCGACACTTTTTTATAAAGATTTGAGACAGACGGACATAATACGTACAGTAGCGCCTTTTTGCCATATGAAGAGCGTTAAAAAAGGAAAATTTATGCAAATAAAAAAGGAAGAACAGAGAAAAAGTTGAATTGTGTGGCAGGTTAAAATGACATATGGATAGATGTTCACCCTCTATAGTGGCTTTTTTTTTATGCAAACATTTAATTAGAATAATATGCAAATAATATGTAAACTAAAAAAATGCTTTTATGATATCTCTAACTCTTTTTGTGAGATTGTTTTATAATTCGAAATGCTTAAAAAGTTGCTTTACAAATATAAAATGTTGTTGATGATATTTTGAAAAGAATTTCAATGAAATAAAATTTTGCAATTATTTACATTTTCTATAAAATTTCTGCACATAAATACGCGCTTAGATGTTGTAATTTACAATAAAAATACAAATAAGTGAAAATAAGTCGAAAGTAATGAGCGAAAACGATTGGAAATTACAGCGAAATAAATTCAATGATTTACTTTTATCTTTACCAAATGCTGTTCAACATCATTTTCATTTCTGCCAATAAACCGAGTCAGTCATCAATAATTTTGAACATTTTAAAAACAGCGCTCCATTATCATTTGCTTTTCAAGTAGAATTTTCCTTCTTCCTGCTACAAGTCATTAAATTTTATTTTATAGCCTTTTTGCGGGGAGGCGAAGATTTCATCAATTTTTATGTTTTCCTGCTGATTTTTTTTTCTCTACCCAATGAAACCTTGAAATGGAAGTTATGTCTTCCCTTCTTCTCTGCTCTATATATGTTTTGGACTAAATGTTATGGATTTTCAAGAACTCGTTGCCAGATGCTATAAAACCTTCGGCTCCAATACCTATTAACGTATATATACATTCATGCCAATATACACATTTACGCTTGCTTCAACTCAAATTTGGCACTAACATCGATTCTTACTTATTGAATTGTGAAATCTTGAGCTACTTACAACACATTTTCTCACTCTCACACGCATTCAATCGACCTATAAAGGAGCTGAATCTTGAACTTATTTCTTTCTCTTTCTTATCCTTCTCAGTATAATCGAATAATGACAATATGCGAGACGCATTTTTTTTGTGGCTTTCAGCACACATACAAAAGATTCATAGTGTTGTGAGACGAGGCGAAAAAAGGTGACTTGTAGATTTGTATGTCCATTATCTGCCTTTGTGACATTACCAGGCACATTTCTTTACTTTTTCGTGAAAAAATTTTGATAGAATTTTAAAGAGTCATCATGTCATGCTGTTTAAATAAACAATTCTGAGAAAAATAAAATTGTATCTGTAAAGGTCTGCTTTCTTTCTTTTTAGTAATTGAAAAATGCTACCGTTGGGAACTTTTTTTGTTTCAATTTTAAGAAATGATTTTTTTAGCTACTAGCAGTTTTAAACTAATTTGATTTGTTTGGTTTTTATCGATATGTAATTAAACTTTAATAATTCAAATATAACCGAATTATTCACCACGCTTAAACACACAAAAAAGAGCAAATGGGAGTAACAAAGAGCAAAAAATATCAACAAGTCGCTCTTTCGTTGTGTTTGCATGCCACGAATTTAAGAATTTAATCAGGATAATTTAATGTCAAAGTACAAAAAAGAACTTAAAAGTTCAACAAAGAGCAACTTGTGTCTACGCCTAGATTATTCCTAAAATTTGGTAATGAATAAAATTATTATTATTTTCTAATTTCGCATTTAAAATAATTGGTGAAAAATTCAGTTGAAAAACGAATTCAAAACTTTTTCAGCTGATAAAATCCATGGATTAAATTTAATCTTAGGAGATTTATTAAATCCGTAGAGCACAATTAAGTTTAAATCCGTAACGGCGGTCTTCGATAAATTTTTTTTTAAATCGCCGTCTAAACAAATTTATATATAGACGCCAGACTGAAACTTGACTGTGAAATTTTAGAAACTTCTTCAAAAAAATAACGTTAAATTTTATATATTTGTTACATTTATCAAAATAATAAAAACTATTTTCAATTTTATTTAAATTAATGCTTTAAGAACTTTTAAATTCACACTAAGATTTGTTATTGCTAAAACTTACCGTTTATGACCGGATTAATAAATTTCTCAAAATAACAGACTCATAATTTAAAAAACTATTTTGAAGCTGAATAGATTTTTTAGAACAAAATTATAGAAATTTGAAGATTCGCAGTGAATCATGCCATTGTAATCTTTGCTGGTTTTGAATTTTCATGAAAACTGGCGAACATTAAAATTGACATAACTCAGTCGCGACTCAAAAAAGTGTAAAATTTAAAACTATTTCATTTTACTCATGAAGATCTATTAAATCACTAGCAAAAGAATTTTTCAAATTATGATGCTTTGATTTTGAGATATGTATCAAACGGCTTGTGATCAGCTGTTAAAAAGTTCAATGACACAATGTTTTGATGTGCGATTTTATTTACCATAATTTTATTTGCATGTAAATTAAGGCGATATAATCCATAAAAAGCTAAATTGAGTTGCTAGACAAATGATAGTCACAGCGTGAATTTCAATTTCATTTAATCTGTTTATGAAGTGTTGAAATGATTTATAATGAAAATTAATTCATAAAAATGTTTAAATTTGATACAAAACACAAGAAGCAAAAGAGCAGTGAATAATCGTTTATTTATACAAATAAAATTTAGTTTTACATAATTTATACAAAATTTGATTATTTTAAAGCTTTTTATTTACATTTTTTAAATTTATTTGTTGATTTAAAGACTTAACACTTTATTAATTTGATTCACAGTTGGCAGGCAGCCATGGCTGCCGATTTCTGGCTGCCTTATAATTTTTTAAAAAGTTTTTACTTTTTTACACAGAAATATCATTTATTTACCATCTTTATAAATATTCAAATTCTGTAATTTGACTTTGTTTTAACAGTCTATTATTTGTTAAAATATATTTTTAAAAAATTTCTATAGGCAGCCGGTAGCCAAAGGCAGCTTGCCAACTCTGATTTGATTTTGATGATTTTCAATAACTTTTTTTCAAAATATATCAATATTAATTATTAATTAAAACTTTATCTCTATTCCTTACAGCATAAGTTCCAAAAATTATATCAGCAACTCCAAAGAATGAGTAATTAACATTTGGTCTAAAAAAATTTGATAAAAATTTCTAAAATTCAAATTAACTTATTAATTCTCACCTAATATGATGATATTCATGAAATTCAGCTGGATAAGCAATAAAATTATATCCATAATGACGATTAAAAGTTGTAACAATAATTGCTGCAAGCCAAACCATTATTGTGAACGGATGAGATTTCATAATCACAAAACCAATTGTTGGAGGAATATTTTTATTGAAAAAATGTTCAGTTAAAGTGCAATAATGTGCTGTGAGACCAAGAGTTGTATTATATTCATGATGAAGCTTGTGAGCAAAACTATAAAGCCATCTATGATGAAAAAGTCGATGAATCCAATAATAAAGAACTTCTTCGCATACAATAAAGACAAAAAAGTCTCGAATGACGATAGGAAATGTTGGAATTTCTTGTGGAACTTTTATAATTTGATTTCTCACTTCTAAACTTCCGAATATTGCAATACAAATTGAAAAAATTTGATTTCTTAATGCAACTAAGCTCACTTTGAGCACATCAACTTCGCCTCTAAATTCACTTTCTTTTATTGGAATTTTGTGCTTTTCAAGAATTTTTGGCTTGAGAACTTTTTCAATCAACATGAATGACAAATTAATTGACCACACTAAAGAAATTGTAAGAAGATTAAAAATCCAAACATTGTAAAATACTCGATTGTCACCGAAAGTGTAGAAAATTTTATCCCAAATTTTTTGTAAAATGCTTTCAAGACCAAATGAATATTCAACAATTTTTAAAATACAATAAATAACTAAATAAATGAAGAGAGCAAAAAAATGCTCAATAAAAAGTCTCAATTCCATTTCGATCGATGTTGTGACTATAAAAGTTAAAATAATACTGAAGAAACTTTTCGTTTCACTCTCTATGAGCAGAAAAAGAAGCAGCGAAAAAAAAAATTAAAACAAAAATGCCCAAACTTGTTTGAATGTTTCAAATTTTGATTTTTCCTCTTGCATTTTAGAAAGTAGCAAAAATTCACGATTTAAATTTTTATTGTTTTTAGTTTATAATATTCTTTAAATAAACTTCTTTTTCTTTGTCATTTTTGTGTCTAATATAAATTTAAATTTTGGTAAATTTTCATTAAAAAGGCGAAGTTTCATTTTATATTGCAAAAATATTCGTTTTATATCAGTGAAAGTTTGTGGATTGCATAAAAGTTTGCCAATTTTAAATTTTTTTAAGGATATGTTTGTTAAATATTGTCAATAAAATACGAAATAAATTTCTTTTGAACCATATCTATGAGAGGTTATATGTGGTATAATAAATTTTGTAATACTTTGGTCAACGAAAATGTAGAAAGTAGCTTAAAGAGAAATTTCAATAATAAATCTACGTAATTTGTGATATATCTTTGCCTTTTATCATCTTGACAGTTTCACTCGATTGGCGGCGTAAAACTACGAATTTTCAAAATTATACAATCTTCATGTTCTTCATTATAAAAGAAATTATAATAAAACTAAAACAGGCTTTATTTCACATCATTTTAGCTTAAAACTTGAATTATTTTGTTATTGTTTTAAAACTTAATACGAGTTTTTCATATTTCTTTTCTCGTTGAACTTTTTATTTTAATTAGACACCATCAAGACAGTCGAAAGACAACATCTTCAATAACAAAAATCATTTAAGTCCATTAGGATAATAATTCAAAAACTTCTGTATAGGGTACGGACTTGAATGCTGATAGTGAAGTATGATCGCAGAAACTTGTATTAGTTGAATTTAAGTAGAGTTTGTAAACTACTGGTCCGTAGCCAGAAGCCAAAATCTACTGTAGAAAGTAGCCAAAAGATACAAAGTAGATTCTACTTTTACAACTTCAAGTTGACTTACTAAAAAATGTCTCCAATTCATTCAGATTTTTATTTAATTCAATCAAATTTTTGGAAAATTTATATGAAATGGTTCTTAAATTTATCAAAGAATTGACCGAAATAAATGAAATCTGAATGAATTAGAGACATTTTTAGTAAGTCATCTGCGTTTAAGTCCGAAGCCTACTTCTATATCAATATTGTAAAGAATCTAAAAATCAAGTAAAAATTTTTTATTTTAAAGCTATTAATAATTTTTGATATTTTTAAAACTAGTTTTTAATGTTAAATTTCTAGAAAAAAGATGAAATTTGAATGATACTCGCTTTCACATGCTGCACTAACAACAACTTGACTCGTATTTAGTGAACAAAGCAAAGCTGTACTGTGAAACATATAGGGGAATATGAGAAATCATGTTTATTCACAAATTGACAACTGACCAGAGCAGTTGGAAATTTTAAAAGCTCAGGTAAAAAATTTGTGACTATTTGAGTGTTAAAAATTTATTTTTTTCATTAAGTTTTGTAAATAAAGAAAAGTTAACTGAAAAAATTTATAAAGTTAAAAATGAGTTTGTCAAGCGAGAGTGACGATGATATTGTTATTAGTGGAATTGCTGGACGTTTTCCAAAATCCAAAAATGTGCAAGAATTTTCTGATAATCTTTATGGGAAAATTGACATGACTTGTGATAAAGAAGATCGTTGGAAGCATGTTTTTCCCAAAGTGCCACCAAGATTTGGTAAAATTTCAAATATGGAAAAATTTGATGCTCCATTTTTTTCAATGTTGAGTAAACATGCAGAATGGACTGATCCACAAATGAGAATGCTTCTTGAACATTCATATGAAGCAATTTTGGATGCTGGAATAAGTCCGCAATCGATAATGGGTAGCAAAACTGCAGTTCTAGTTGGAATATCAAGTTCTGACTCAAAAGACTTCTTTGGAAAAAATATTGTACCAACATATGATGGTTTTCGTGTTCTTGGGTGAGTTAAAATGATTTAAGATTAAAATTTTTTGATCAATAAATTTCTTCTGCAGTCACGGTGGATGTTATTATGCAAATCGAATTTCATACCTCTTTGGCTTGACTGGACCTTCAATGATTATTGATACTGCTTGTTCTAGTTCAGCATATGCTTTAGATATGGCAAATTGTTATATAAAATCAGGTTATGCAATAAACATTGACACAAATCTATAATTTTCACTAATCTAATTTTCTCTCCACAGGTGTTTGCGATGCTGCGATTATTGGCGGAGTTCAACTCAATTTAAATCAACTTCTTTTTACTGAATACACTGCGTAAGTTTTAAATTTTATCTTTTTAAAACGATAAATTATGAATAAATATTTCACTTGATCTTACTTCATTGAAATTAGTCAACTAAGTCTTGGCTTTCATATTCATTTGAATTTTTCTACTAAGGTATTTTTAAAGTTTAATTTTTTCACTTCCAAACGCAAAATTTATTTACTTCTTTAGAGTTCACATAATTTTCTTTATTAAAATTAAATCATGTCTAATAAATCCTTAGTTATTAAATTAAATCCGTATTATCGAATGAGATTAATATACGGATTAAATTTAATCATGATGATTTAAAAAAGCTTTTAGATTAAAATTAATCCATATCAAATCAAAGATTAAAACACAGATTAAATTAAAATTGTAAATACTTTATCTTTTTATTCATTAGTCTAGGAATTCTCTCACCTGATGGTGTTTCAAGACCATTTGATGAAGACGCTGCAGGATTTTGTCGAGCTGAGTCAATTTGTTCAGTCTTTCTACAAAAGCGAAAAGACTCAAAAAGAGTTTATGCTCAACTTGTGCATTCTCTATCAAATAATGATGGTTTTAAAATTGAAGGTCAATCATTACCATCGAGAGAAATGCAAGTCAAATTAATGAATGATTTCTATCAAAAAGTCAATGTAAATGTTTCTGATGTGAAATTTATTGAAGCTCATGCAACAGGTACAAAAAAAGGTGATCCACAAGAAGTGTCAGCAATCGATGAAGTTTTGTGCAAAGATCGTGAAGATTCATTGACAATTGGAACTGTCAAGTCAAATATGGGTCATGCTGAAGCTGCAAGTGGTGTTGTATCAGTCACAAAAATTGCACTTGCTTTTGAGAATGATCAATTTCCTCCGAATATTAATATCACAAAAATGCGAACTGATATCGAAGCATTCAACGAAGGTCGCATCAAAGTCGCAACTGATGCTGTGCCAATTGACTCTGAATATATTGCATTTAATTCTTTTGGTCTGGGAGGCTCGAATGTCCATGCTTTGTTCAAAAGAAATCCAAAGACTAAAGTCAACAGTGGTCTGCCAGAAGATTCACTCGAGAGACTTGTTTTGTGGTCAGGAAGAACTGAAGAAGCATTAAATACAATTTTTGATGACATCACAAGTCGACCACTTGATGCTGAACATATTGCATTACTTCACAACACACAAATTATGACACCTGATGCCAACAGTTATCGAGGTTTTGGAATTTTCAAGAAAAATGATTTTGATAATGCGACTTGTGTTCAGCGTTCAATGCAACTTTTTGATGGCATTCGTCGACCAATCGTCTTTGTCTATAGCGGAATGGGAACTCAATGGCATGGAATGGGTCGAGATTTGATGGAAATACCTGTTTTTGCAGAATCAATCGAGAAATGTCACAAAATATTGGCAGAAAAGTGCGAAAATTTTGATCTAAAAGGACTTTTGTATTCAGAAGATGATGAAAGTTTCAACGACATTCTTAATTCATATCTCGGTATTATTTCAATTGAAATTGCATTGACTGATATGCTGACTGCACTTGGAATCAAGCCTAATTTCATTATTGGTCATTCAGTTGGTGAAATTGGTTGTTCTTATGGTGATGAGTGTTTCACAGCTGAAGAAGCTTTGTTAATTGCTTACAAGAGAGGAAAAATCAATCAAGAAGCAAACCTAATTGAAGGTGCAATGGCTGCTATTGGAATGCATTATAAAGAACTAGAAGATTTATTGCCTCCAATGATTGATATTGCTTGTCATAATAGCATTCAATCAACAACTATTAGTGGACCGAGAGAAGCAGTTCAAGAGTTTATTGAGAAGATAAAGAAAGATGGAATATTTGCTAAAGAAGTTCCTTGTGCAGGAATTCCATTTCACAGTCGATATATTTCAAAAGTTGGTGAACAAATGAGCAAATGTTTCAATCAAATCATTAAAGAACCAAAATTGCGTTCATCAAAATGGATAAGCTCATCATATTCTGAAGATCAATGGATAGAAAATGAAGCAAAAGTTTGTGGACCACAATATCAAGCAACAAATGCACTCAATCCAGTACTTTTTGAAGAAGCAGCTACAAAACTTCCCAAGAATGCAATTGTGATTGAAGTTTCACCAAATGGAATTTTGAAATCAATCATGAAATCTGTTTTAAGTGAATGCACTTATGTTAATCTCACACAAAAGAGCGAAAAGGGAAAAGATCATTTTCTTCAAGCACTTGGAAATCTTTTTCAAATTGGTGTTGATATGAATATTGCTGCAATTTATCCTGCAATTCAATTTCCTGTTTCTCGTGGCACTCCAGTGATCTCACCAAAAATAAAATGGAATCACAGTGAAAATCATCTTGTAGCTCATTTTGATTCGAGATTTGAGCTTGAAAGATATTCAAAAATTATAAATTTTGAATCGGAAGAATATTCTTACATAAAAGATCACGTAATTGATGGAAAATTACTTGTACCTGGTGCAGCATACTTTGTAATCATTTGGAAACTTTTTGCTGCTATGCATAGCATCGATGTAGAGAAAATGAAAGTCACAATCAAAGATGTAGAAATGATTCGTGTTACTCGTGTTCTTTCAAATGAAGAAATTACTATAACAATTTCAGTGCAACGTGGCACAGGAAATTTCGAAATTAGTGAAGGTAATATGATGGTAGTAAAAGGAACCATTGTACAAAATGATCTACTTATGATCAAAAGAGTTGAGCCAAGGGAAATAGATGAAGGTACTTTGATATTGGAAGGTGAAGATTTTTATAAACATATGCGATCTCGAGGATATCAATTTGGCGATTCATTTCGTGAAATAGAAACAATAACAGATGATGGAAAGGATGGCAAAATTAAATGGAGAAATAATTGGACGACTTTCATTGATGCAATGTTTCAACCAGTTACTTTACAAGATGAAAGTCCAGCGATTGCTGTACCTTTTAAAATTGATGAAGTTTCAATTGATCCAATGATGCATTTAGAAATGGCAAGTGAACAAGAAGGTCAAGTTTTATTTGATTTTCAAATGTACAAAGGTGCAGGAAGATCAATATGTGGTGGAGTGACTGTCAAAGGTTTGCGTGAAGTGAGAATTACTCGACAATCACAAAAGAAGCCATTATTTGAGAGTCAAAAGTTCATTCCTTACAATTCAGAAATCCCTCAAAGGCTTAATCAAAGAGATGCCATGAAAATTTTTCTTACAACTTTATGTGAAATCAATCCAAAATTAACATATTCAATTGTTGAAATAAATGAAAAAGGCGATGATTGTGGAATTGCAAATTTATCAAAAACAATTGAAGAATTTCCTATGAAAATTGATCTAAAACTTTTGACTTCGATCGAAATGGAAATTAAAAATGTTGATGTGACATTCGATGATGATATCAAAAAGTTTATAAAAAATAATAAAAATGCAGACATTGTGATGAGAGACAATTGCTTAAACGATTCTGGATTTTTGAAACTAGCAAAAGAAAACTTTGGTGAAAATACTTTATTCATATCTAGAGAAGATCCTGATCAGAAAATCAGCGAAGAAAATATTTCAGTGATTTCGAGAATAAATTTAATTGATGACAAATCTCTTATCATGTTTAAATATAAACAAGTTCAGAACGAAGAAAATAAAAATTACAAATGCATTAAAATCACAACAACCACTTCTGAATGGCTTAATGAATTAAAAGCAGCAGCACAAGACGAAGAGAGCAAGGAAAAAATAATTATTTACTCTCAAAATTCACAAACTGGTTTATTTGGGTTTTACAACTGTTTGCGATTTGAATTTCCATCAAATAAGAAACTCACTTGTGTTCTTATTGATGACTGTAATGCTCCCACATTCGATTTGAAAAATCCATTTTATACTTCACAGTTAGCAAAAGGATTTGCAGTGAATATCTTTAGAGATGGAAAATGGGGAGCTTATCGACATATTAATATCATGCCAGATGTTAGTCTCACACCTCAAACTGGACATTGCTTTGCTAACTATAGCAAAAGAGGACAATTATCAAGTTTGAAATGGCGTGGAGGAAAGTTAAATCAAAAACTTGATAAGAAAGAAAATTTGATTGCAATTCACTACAGTTCGTTGAATTTTAAAGACGTTCTTTATGCTCATGGTTATATAAATGATGACACAAGTCTAACTAAAGAATGTGCAATTGGGTTTGAATTTTCTGGTGTACATTTAGGTACAGGAGAGCGCGTGATGGGACTGGCCAACAAAACTGGATGTATTTCAACGTTTTATGACGCTTCAGAAGTTTCAACCATGATGACGATTCCAAATAATTGGACTTTAGAAGAAGCAGCAACAATACCAACAGTTTATGTCACAGTTTATTATTCTTTCTTTCATGCAACCAATATTGAAAAAGGAAAATCAATTCTTATTCATTCAGGCTCAGGTGGTGTTGGTCAAGCTGCTTTACATGTGGCCTTTGCATATGGACTTGAAGTTTTCACAACTGTTGGTAGTGAAGACAAAAAGCAATTCTTACTCAAGAATTTTCCAAAATTGAAAGCACAAAATATTGGAAACTCAAGAGATACAACTTTTTTGGAAATGGTTATGAGAGAAACTAATGAAGAAGGTGTCGATTATGTCTTGAATTCATTAAGTGGCGATAAAATGATTGATTCAATCAAATGTTTGAAAAATGATGGAATTTTTTTGGAAATCGGAAGAGCAGATATTGTTCGAGGCACAAAAATTAATCTTGATTTCTTAGGAAAAGACATAGAAATGAAATCAATTCGTCTTGATCATCTTAAAGATAGCGAGGTGAATTGTAAATTATGCATAATTTTTATCAATTTTATCAAATTATTTTCTTTTAACAGAAAACTTTTGCAATCTTGGAACGTGATATGGAAGCGGGCATTATTAAACCAATCAATTACACAGTTTTTGAAGCAGCTGATATTGAGAAAGCTTTTCATTTTATGGCATCAGGTCATCATATTGGAAAAGTTTTGATTAAGATTCGCGATGATAACACTCAATCATTGCCATTAAATGTACTACCAAGATTCTATTGCAATCCAGAATGCTCATATATCATAGTTGGAGGTCTTGGTGGATTGGGCTTAGAATTTTCACAATGGCTCGTTTCTCGAGGATGCAGAAAATTAATTTTGAGTTCAAGTCGTGGAATTTCAAATCAATATCAAGCTTACAAAATCAAGTAAGGCAAAAATATTTTTTTTTTCAGATTTTGAATTAATTTTAATTTTAACAGATTATGGAAGAAATATGGAGTTGAAGTAATTGTTAGTAAAGCAAACATTACAACATTTGAAGGCTGTCAAGAACTCATTAATGAAGCACAAAATCTTGGTCCAGTCGATGGAATTTTCAATTTTGCTGCAGTACTTCAAGATGGAATTTTTACAAATCAAACTGAAGAAATGTTCGAAAAATCATTGGCACCAAAAGCTGTTGCTACAAAACACTTGCATGATGCTTCAATCGAACTTTGTCCCAATCTTAAACATTTTGTGGTGTTTTCAAGCATTTCATGTGGTCGAGGCAGTGCAGGTCAGACGAATTATGGAATGGCAAACTCGGTTATGGAAGAAATTATTGAAATTAGACACAACATGGGTCTGCCAGCAAAAGCTATTCAATGGGGTGAGAAATAAAAACGTTTTAGCATTAAAATTAGCTAACTTATTTTTGTTTCTTCACAGGTCCAATTTCTGATGTTGGAATGTTATCAGACGCAAGTAGTAACAATTTCACAGTTTCACTTCAATCACTTGTATCAGTTCTTGAATCACTCGATGCACTTTTACTTCATCCTGATCCAATTGTTGCTAGCACAGTTTTACTAGACAAAAATATTCAATCAGATGAAAAATTAGGTTTGATAGACATGCTCATGAAGCTGCTGAATATTGAAGACCGAAAAACAATTTCAATGAACTCAACATTCTCACAACTCGGTATTGATTCTTTAGCTGGAGTAGAAATGCAACAACTAATTGAACGTGAATATGGAGTGACATTGTCAGCAAAAGAACTTCGAACATTATCACTTGCTGAGCTTGAAATGCGCGTGAATGTTGGTAGTGAAGTGTCGGCTGAAGAAGAAGACAACAAAGCTAAAGACAGATCAGTTGTGCAAGTTTTCTTTGATTATTATGGAGTTGAAGATTTGCTTACATCACTTTCATCAACTGAAATGTTTGTAAAATTGAACAATGTTGAAAGCGGTGACAGAAAAGTCTTGTTTGTACCTGGTATTGGTGGAGTGACTTATGATAAAGTGGTTAAAATTGCTTCACATATAAATCTTCCAATGTATCTCATTCAGTATTTCCTCATTGACCACTCACCACAATTTGAAGATTTAAGCGAAAAAATGATTCCATATGTGCTAGAATTCTTCAAAGATTCGCCAAATTTTATAATGGTTTGTTATTCATTTGGCACATTGTTAGGATTGAAACTTGCAAAAGCATTAGAAAATTGTGGCAAATCAGGTCAAATGATTGAAATTGATGGATCGCCTCAAGTCATTTATCGCTTTTATCTTCGATTGTATCCTGATCGAAGTGATAAAAAAGTTCATGACGCTCTTCTTGTTGCATTCAAACGTTATTTCAAAATGGAAAATGATACATCAGAAAATCTTCAAGATTTCGTCAAACGCTTATTTCCCAATCATGGTTCTTATATCTACAGAAATTATTTGAACGCTTTAATATATCGCTTCAAAATGCAATTCACAATTAATGAAGTTGACTTTGAAATGCTCGAGAGAACTAAAATCACATTAATTCGTGCATCAGAAAATGGATTGACAGGAATTCACAAGGATTTTGGATTAACAAAATATAGCAAAGAACCAGTTGCAATTGGAACTATCGAAGGAGATCACAATTCTATGATGAAGAAAATGGAACTTATTAATCTTATTAAAGAGGTGCTTGAATAACTTTCAGTATATTTGTTCTTTTTTTTCTTATATTATATATTTTATAAAAGATTAATAAAGATTGTAACTTGACAAGAAAAAACTTTTTTTCGCATGAAATTAAATTAAAATTATTATTAAAATTAAATTAAATTGATATATAATGAAATTAAGTTTTTTGTTCAACTATAAAGTTAATTAAATACTATTTTTCCATAATTTTAATGAATTTACAGATTCTAACTTTAATATAGTGGAATTTGCGTTTGGCATAAATTTTTAACTCAACTTAACTTAAACCTTGTTATAATCTATGCTAAAGTATAGTGCTTCAATCATATTTAATTTTATATAGATGATAGAGATGAATTAATTTTCATTTAGTCAATTGAAGTGTCCAATTTTTCATTATTAAACAAGAGGAAACAATTTTTGATAGCGAAAACACAGTAAACATTGAAGCTTTGATATTTTGTATTAAAACTATCAAAAGTTTTTTGTTAATTTACTTGTTAGAGTTATTTCCGCTTATGATTACATGAATTAAGGCTTACATTGATAAATTGTTTTACATTTAAATTTTTTGTTAAAAAACCATAGTTTAAATTTTGTAGATATAGGAAAAGCTACGAAATTTTTGGTTAATCTAAGAAACTTTCTACTATGAACATACATAAATTTGCATAAACAATTTAAATATAATGTATAATCAAGATGAAGACTCTTCGACTAATATCAGAGAATTACTTTAATATCATCGATTTATCATAATTTCTTTACCATAGTTATAACTATGACATACTATCATCTGATGTAACTTACAATAAACATAATATTTTTTAAAAGAAAAGTCTTAAGTAAGTCACAGAGATTGTTATGAGAAAATTGAAACATTCTGGGTCTTCATAAAAATATGAAAATCTAAAACGTGAATAAAAAGCGGAAATAAAAAGTCTATAAAGTAGAAGGTGCATTTTATTTATTGACTCATAAATTATGAATTTTTTTATTTGCAAGCATGGATTGTAAAACTTTTATTTTATTTTCACTCATTCAAAGTTAAAGAAAAGTGACATAGAAAAAGGAAAAAAAAAATTTATTATTTTCATAAAAGTTTCTTCTCTTTTTGATTTTGATGACAACATGTGAAAGTAAAAAATTTCTATTGAAACTTTTTGTTTAAAGCTTAATTTTTGTCAAACGGATGTTAAATATCTTTATAATGCATTAATATAGTCATGTGCCAATTTCTATTTCGGCTATACATTTTGAAAACTGCATCAACTTTTTTATGTGATTATATAATGATTTAAACAAAAAGTAGATATACCTATATGAAAGTGAAAATGTGGTTTTATTTAATACATAAATTCACACACTATTTTATTCAATTTGATTTTAAAATGTAATCGGAAAGGTGTGAAAAAGAAATTACACAAGTAAAGACAAAAGAAAGAATTTATCAAGTGTTTTGTTAACAAAATAATAAACCCCGACAAAGGGTCATTGAATTTCTATATTTTAATTGTTTTTTTTATTAAATTTCCGAGTATTTCTCTTTAAAATACAAATTTTTTATGATTGAATTCAAAGAAAACAATTTTAATATCAACTATGAATTAGGTAATTTATTTCTTCTTTGTCTTTTTTTTCTCTTTGTTGCATTCAAGTTTATTTCACTGACCAAATATAATCTCTAATAGAGAAATCACATCAAACATCGTTAATTCTTGTCGCATTGCTATAATAAAGCTGCTTATTTTTTCAACTTTTTATTTTGTCTCTCCCAAAAAATTTCCTTTATTTTTGATATATTTCCGAATCTAAAATGAGTAAATTAATCAAACTTTCTCTTTTAAATTCGAAATTTCAGTATATATAAAAATTTGCAAATACACACCTTAAGAGTTATGTAAGTAGGATGGGCCAATTTAAAAAAGTTTCCTCAATCGTGGCATTTTCGAAAAGAGGAATTTTAATAATTTATTATATAAAATTAAAGAAGAAAAATTTCCATCTTTTTTTAACACACTTTAAGATTTTGAATTCCATTTTAAAACATTTAAAAAAAATCAGCATGTGTTATTTAAGAAAACATTTGGTTACAACAATTCAAAAATCTCAAATAAAACGTAAATTAACAAATTGGGAGTCTATCAAATATTTTACAATGTTTGGATTTTTAATCTTCTTACAATTTCTTTAGTGTGGTCAATTAATTTGTCATTCATGTTGATTGAAAAAGCTCTCAAACCAAAAATTCTTGAAAAGCACAAAATTCCAATAAAAGAAAGTGAATTTAGAGGCGAAGTTGATGTGCTCAAAGTGATCTTAGTTGCATTAAGAAATCAAATTTTTTCAATTTGTATTGCAATATTCGGAAGTTTAGAAGTGAGATATCAAATTATTAAAGTTCCACAAAATATTCCCACGTTTTCCAAGATTTTGTTGTTTGCATAACTTGCAATAAATTTTTATTATTTCATATATCGAGTAATTTTTCATCAATGGATTTATATTACTGATTCCATCAATAACAACACAACTCTTGGTCTCACAACAATTTATTTCACAATATCTCAATATCTGCTCAATAAAAATATTTATTTTATAGTTCGTTTTGGATTGAAAGAAATTCATATCCTTTTATAAAATTATGCAATTGATTGCAGAATCAATTTTAGCATTAAATTATCTCGCTGAATAGAATTTTTCTCTTATAATTTCATGGAATTTCAAAGATATCATTAAATTAAAAGTTACATTACATTAAAAGTTTTTTAAAAAATAAATTATCTTTAATTCTAAAGTCAGACGAAAGTTATGCATTTTGCATGGATTTGCTAATATAATTTTGTGGACATATGTAGAAAAAAAGTTACATCAGATGACTTGCTTTCGTAACATTGTGAAAACAAACAGAAAACTTGATAGAATAAAAACAAAATTTCATTTAAATTTCTTTCCTTTTTTGTTTATGAGGTTTTTATCAATAATTTTTATTTTATAAATTTCCTTAATTTTAATTATTTAAGAGTTAATTATTTTTAAAACTTTTAATTCAAACTTAACACACATTATTATTATGCACTAATTTGCAAGAGCATAAAAATCTTTTGTTAAACATAACGTTAAAAAATGAAAATTACAAAATTACTTATGCATTTGTGTGCATTTTATATACCACTATTTTGAACACTTAATTATAATATAACACATTCATAAAATGTTGATTCCACAGATAGCAGAAATTTTTTTCTCTTGTTTTTTTTTCTCACTGTATTTGATCTTTCTTATTACTTTATTGATAAAACTTTGTGATTATAAAAATTTTTATGCATTTCTAGACAATTAATTCTATCGTCAATTCAAGTTTTAAGTTGATCAAATACACAGGAAAAAATTTTTTTTTGAAAAATATAAAAAAACGTATTTAAGCTATTCAATATTTCGTTTCTTTCCAATATTCATGAAAACTATAGTTTTTAATCAAATTTCATTGCTTCTATCTTTTTATAGACTTTAAATACTTGACTAATTAAGTCTGATATGGGATAATTATTAATAATAGTAAAATAAAATGTTTTGCTTATGAAATTAAAGAGAAATAAAAAATTTTAGAAAATCTTTTTTGCGTCATTCGCTTTTTGAATCATTCGTTGCAGCTGTTTTTCAAAAAAAATTGTTTACATTTTTAAATTTGCAATTATGCTAATTTTTACATCTTGATGAACCCTAGTAATTTCTCAAGTTCTTCAATTATATGACATATTTTTTGATTAGACGTTGCCGTATTAAATTAACAGCAGAAATTTATTGCATAAAAAGGAAATATTTAGCCATTGTAGTTTTTGATCTCACATTCTACTTGTGATATAACCAGCAAGCTCATTCACTTTGGCAAGGGGGAAAATAGCTTTTACGAGAGAATTTTTTTCGCTATTTTACGTCGCTTTTTAATCTTTCTTTTTTTGCATTTTTTGTTAGAGCTGTTTTCGTCCTGCTTTGGCATATAAGTTGCATAGTTGTTACCAAAATATGCGCTGAAAATGTCACTCTTCTTATTTGGGACTTTTATAATAAATACTTAATTATTTGAAAGTGATTTTGCACTCGAATTTTCCATAAACTTCTTCCTAAACACAAAGATTAACAAAGGAAAAGAGACTCTTAAGAAAAAAGTCCACGTTTAAACTATCTGTGGAATCATCAAAAATCAAATTTTATTGATGCAAACAAAAAATTCATGAAATAATTTTTTCATTTTACACACAAAGTAGTCGAAAACTTGTAGCTGAAGAGAAAAGAGCTCAACAAAAAAATGCATCTTAAAATAATTTTAGAAAACTTTTTTGTCTACATCATTTATTTAGTAGTTTACATTGTATTTAAAATTGTTGAATTTGTTTTCGGATATGAGAGCACTTTACAAAGCATTTGGAATAAAGTTTTTGATACTTTTGGTGATCAATTGGCATTTTATAATGTTTGGTTTTT
>JACWBX010002997.1:0-12849 GCA_014622435.1 Polypedilum pembai
GATTTTTAGTGGATCATTTTAACCGACTAAAATTTAGTTAGTCGACTTTAGTCGACTAAATTTTAATTTTAACCGACTAAAATCGATTTTAGTCGGTTAAAGTCGACTAACTAAATTTTAGTCGGTTAAAATACCGACTAAAAATCAACTAAAATTTAACCGGTTAAAATCTTCGGTTAAATTTCAACTAAATTTTAGTCGATTAAAATTTTCAACTAAAAAACAACTAAAATTTAGTCGATTAGTGTTTTATTTTTAATTGACTAAAAATTAGTTGCATTTTAGTTAGTCGAAAAACGGTTTCGGACTCTGAACAATACTGTAGAATATTAGAAATATCGAAAATATTGTATTAACCGATCAACTAAATTAATTGAGTGTACAAAATAATCAAAATAGTACTAAGAGATTTTTTAATATTCAATATGATTAAGATCTCGCGGTTTGCGTGAATACTTTAGTCCTAATGAGTCACCGATTTCGTCAATAACTTTTAAAGCATAATCAAGTTGCTCTTTGGTATGCGCAGCTGATAAACAAAAGCGAATGCGACCCTCCATTATTGGAGTTGCTGGAAAACCAGCACCAACCACTGCTATTTGTCTCGTTGTCAATGTTCGAACAACGGCACTAAAAAGAAAGTTTTCATAAATGAAATGTTATCAAACGACTATTGCAAAAACTCACCCAATTTTGGAAAATAAGTAAACCAACATTGGCACTACTGGTGAATCTTCGTGACCATATGTGATGACACCAATTTGTGCTAAACGCTTTCTGAAATATCTTGTATTTCTTGCCAATTGATCGATTCGTTTTTTTCCTTCATTTGTGCCATCGAGACCCATAATTATCTTCATCGATGTTATAATTTGTTGTGTTACAGCGGGAGCCATTGAACTTGCATAACAGTGTGCATGGCTATTTGCACGTAAAAACGAAATGAGACTTTTCGAGCCTGCAATGTAACCACCGGCTGAGCCAAAACTTTTGGTAAAAGTTCCCATCAAAATATCCACATCTTTTGGATTGATGCCATAAAAATCACAAATTCCACGTCCATGACTTCCAGTAGCTCCAATACTGTGTGCTTCGTCTAAGTAGATGTAGGCTCCATATTTTTTCTTAATTTCGATAATTTCTGGCAGTTTAACTATTGAACCTTCCATACTGAACACGCCCTCTAATATAATCAGTATCTTTTTCCATGCTTTGCCATTTGGCTGTCCGTTAACAATTGCTTGTTGCATGACTTTCTCTAAATGTTTTGTATCATTGTGCTTATAGACTTTTATTGTTGCACCCGATAATCGTAAACCAAGAATGATTGATGCATGATTTTTCTCATCTGATATGACGAGACAACCGGGTGAAAGAAGAGATGGTAGATTAAGTGCATTTGTAGCGAAACCCATACCAAATACTATCGCATCATCTACTCCCAAAAACTCTGCTGTTAATTTTTCTAATTCCATATGCAAAGCATTTGTGCCTAAAGTTATATTATAATTTCTTATTGTATATGTAAAGAAAAAGTAAATTATTTTATCTTACCTAATTCTCGGCGTGGGCTATAAGTAGCAATTCCATATTTTTGAATTGATGCAATAGAATCATCGGCACAGGGTCCTTTATTTTGTGCGAATCCTAAGTAATTGTAAGATCCAAGATTTAAACATTTTGTTTCTGTTCCAGTAAATTCAAATGTCCACCCAAAATCCTTTGTCACTCTATCCTTTAGAGTGACTGTGTCAGCTGGACAGCTGCAAATCGGTCTATTCCAACAATCTTTTACTCGTCGATAAACATAACGCAAATAAAAGCTTTCGAATGCTGCGAATAATGGAACATAGTCTTCTCGATTCTTTTCGGTTGCAACTTTAGGTACGAAAAAAAATTGATTGATGTAGCCGATAATCATTAACAAATAAAATCCGAGGTAGGTGAGGCAGGCTGTTATAAATGTTGGTTGCTCGAAACTCTCTTTGGACTCTTCAACTTTTTTGTACTGGCTGTTAACATCTTGGTCCTACAAAATAAATTTATATTAAACCAATATTTAATTTACTTTATCCATATCAGTAAGTAAATAACATAAAACGAGTTGAGTAATACAATATGAAGAATTTTTATGATTCATTAAGTGACATTCATTAAATTCGATAGATTATTAGATATCACAGGAAATAATTAAAATTATGATGTTCAGTTATGATTTTATCATTTAGAAAAAAGTGAAATATGATACTGTGCACACGTGTATGTGTTAATTGAAGAATCTTCAATGAAGATAATCTTGAAGTTTATTAAGGGTGTTGCTTATTGATTTTTCATTTAAATATAAATATTTCTTCTCTTTTTCGCTTTTTTGCATAATAACTTACTGATTTCCTATTATCATATCCATTAATGTATTTTTTATTGACTGGATCTAGTTCTTGTTTGATAAATCCATTTTTGTGAAAGCCATTAATTTTTTCTCCAATTTTTTCGCCCGTATTCTTATTATTTTTAGACTTTATGACTGTCATTTTTGAAATGTTTCAATATTTTGATTTAATGTATTATATTTTCCGATTAGCCGACTTGACACAACAAAGATAATCGAATAAATCAATAACTTGTAAAGTGAATTTCGAGGAAATTTCCTTATCAAAATTTAATCACTTTAATCGTCTATAATATTGATTTTCCTAATTAATTTTCACTTTACGGCACTTATATTTTAAATTATCTTTGATGTCTTTGCCTAGTAGACGGCTATTTCGGACACTGTTTCACAAAATCAAAAATTAAAAAAAAATACGGGCAAAACTGCGCGACCAAAAACGTCTTCCCTGAAATTTAACTAACATCATTTCAAATTTGAATCTAACCGTTATATAAATGTTGTTAAACATAACACATGATGAAGAAAAATTTCTCAAATATAAAAGTAGAAAGAAATAAAACACATTGAATGAATTTTCTAATTTTTGCAGAAATTTTCACATGAGAATTTTTTTTGTTCTTTTATTTTCCAATTTTTCCAAATTTATCATTTTGTTTGAAGACTTATAAAAAATCTTATATACAACAGTACACTTTCCTTTTTTACTAACTTTTTTTTGACATTTTGTTGAAACAATTACTTAATAAATATACTCTCTATTTCGCATCTATAAATTTTCTCTTTTACTCATCTCATCTTCCTTCATTCGACATTCATAACTTTTTTCATTAAGGGTTAGGAAAATGGACTTTAAAACTTAATTAGTTTAAAAGGATTAAAAGAAACTGTTGAATGCCTCAAGCATCATTACACAATAGACAGATAGAGAAAGATGAGAAGGAAAAAATTGTTGGTGATTCAAGTGAAGTGAAGTGAATGAGTTTTTTTTTTTTTGAAGAAAATGTCATCATCATCATTAAGTGCTACGATATTCTTAAATGTTTTTCAAAAGAGAGTTTTGTTCTTTCTTTTTCTTTTACACGAGATATTTAATAGATAAAAATAATAATGATAAAAAGGAGTAAAAGATTTTCTTCTAGAAATTGTAACCAACTTGTTTGCAGGAAAATTTGCATAAATAAAAAAAAGTATGAGAGAGGCGTTAATAATAAAAAGGGTTGAAATAAAAAATTAAGCGATTAATGATAACATGATTTTTGTTTAAGGTATGCTTTATAACTTTTTTCTTCATCGTTCATAATGTTTTTTTTTGTCTTATAAAGGCACAATAATGATTTTATCATTTTCTTTTCTTTATTATAATATCTCTGAGTATTCGTGAGGGGGTAGGAGGGTGGGATTTTTTTTTTTTTAGTTTTATATGTAGTGTATGATATCTGTGTAGGTCGTGTGTGATGAGGGTCATTGAAAAAGAACAATAATAAATAAAGAGAATAGCTGGTAAAAAAATGAATGAATTATGAAGCTTTTTATCCAAATACTTTTGTAAATGCTCGCTAGTGACTTTTGAATCATAAGAGAAATCACTCAAAAGTAAAATTCTACAAGGGAAAAAGAGGAAAAAAAGATATGAATATCTTTTCAATTTGTTTTCATTATTTTTGTTGCCTAAATTGAACATTTTCATCATCATTCATTCAAAATCATCTGACAATATTCATTACTAACAATCATTACTAAAAATTTTCTTTTTTTACTATTTAATGGGATTTATTTTACTGTGTTTTGTGTCTGTATCACTTCATGTTCACTCATTCATTCTCTTTCTATAAATCCTTTCACATGTTACAAAAATAAAGTATTTCTTTTTTTTCTCTATAGGTATATTTTACTCTATTCAGGGTTCCAGTTATTCGTTCATCATCAACTGTCCATCTCCTGCTCTTGAATGTACAAAAACAGAAACTTTCATTTTTTGTAAGCATAAAAATGTACTTCTTATGCTTTCACCTCTCTTCTATTTTTCCATCATCCTATTAAACTATTATTAGATATTTAGTACATTCAAGGAGGACTATTTTATGTTTCTATCTCTACTATATGTGTGTGTGTGTGTCAGTGTTTCTGTGTATGTGAATATCATTCATTCAGCTTTAATATGTCATTAAGTACGGATCAGCGTCTAACAGAGAGAGTAAGAAAGAGAGAGAGATAAGTTCAAAAAGGAAAGAAGCGTTTTACTTTAGTTTCTATAACATTTTGGTGAGAATCTTTTTCTCCCATCATCGCCATTTTATCTTAAAAATAAAAGGAAAAAAATACATAAGTTTGAGGCCTGAAGAAAAAAGTTCCATAATAATCATTCAATAGCGCAGTCTTTTATGTCTTTTTTAATCTTTTTTCATCATCGACGTTGAAACTTTTTCACTCTCGCCCTCATCGGCATGAAACGTTATCGTCGATTACAATTTTTAGCTTCATAAAACTGACGAGAGAACAAAAAAAATTGGTTTTGTTATAATTCTGTCCTTACATCACTTTTATGGGCGATGAATGAGAAAGTTTCAAGTCAACTTTTAGTTATCAATATTATCATCATTATTATTAGTTTTCTTCATCATAAAAATGTCAAATCTGCTTTTTCTAAACTTAGATCTATTACTTCCTACAATTATTTTTCTTCTTTTTTTAATTTCATGTTTTTTTTTCACTAGATTTTTCCACAAACATCATCACATTTATATTTACGTCATTGATTAGTAATTTTTCTCAACTTTATCGCCACTACTTTTCTCATATTTTTATTCTAACAACGTATCCTCATTCTTTTGTAAAAAATATATTGTATAAAGCTAACTAAGGTCTTTCTTCTTCTTATTTAAGTTTAACATGATGCATAAGCGTGGAGATTGATTGCACAAATCAAAATATGATAAAATTTTATTTTAATAAATAGAAATTCATTTTGTAAAATAATAAATCATGTCAATTTTCAATGATGTGGAAGAAAATGTTGAGATTTAATATAAAATAGAGAAAAATTTCAATCAATCTCCACAGAGAGATTCTTTTTTTATCACACATGCTACAATCATAATCGATATCTCACGGCTACATAAGTACAACATTAAATACAGTTGTAAATGGAACATAAATTTCATTTCAGTTATTTTTGCAGAAATTCAACAAAAATTGTATACAGCATAAAAACGATATAAATATATTTGCTTTATACTATATGAAAAAGTATGAATGTTTCTGTCTTCAGCATTTGGAAAAAAAATATTTTCGCTCTCTAGTTTCTCTTGTTCATGTCAACATATAAAAATGTACACAGTAACATCAATTAAATTAAAGCGAAAAAAATGTTGCAGCAGCATCTCTCTCTAGTTTCTCCACTTCTTCGTTACTTCAATATTTATTTTTTAGTGCCAATATTAATAATTGTGTGGAGAGAAATTTAATTTTTTTTCATATTTTTTTAATTTTATTTTTTTTTTCTTTTCTCATATTTATTTTGGCACTAAAAAGTTTGGTGTGGTGGTGAAAACTCCATGATAGTAGTGCTATGACATCCCACTGCTCGGATCTAATTCGATTAGATAATTTGAAAAAATGAAAAATTAACGTTAGTATATAAAACCAGTTAAAGAATGAACAATAAAATTTAATTTGATATGTAATTATCTTGGGTAGATGCAATAGAGAAAAGTGACAGTTAAATTTTTCAATATTTGAATTTGAAAACGCAAGGTTTTAAAAAAATTTCAAATAATCATTTAATCGTTAAATTAAAAAAAAATATCCAATAAAAGAAATATCGTTAATCTTTTGTCATCTTACCATCTAAGTCTGTTGCATAATTGTTTTGTATTCGTTTCATGTTTTCATGTTTTTGAAAGTTATCAGTAGCTGTTGGTGAATCAAGAAATACAGGATCCTTTGATGTCTGCACGATTTTTGATCTATCGATCTCAATGCCACTGCCTTCTCCACCTGACTTCATGCTTTTAAAGCTCACTTTATTTTGTTTCGTGCTACGACCACCAAATTCACGAGGATCAAAGTCAGCAAAGGCCAAATCTTTTTCACGTGTCGACGATGGTTGCGCCTTCAATTTTGCTAAACGCGTTTCCACTATCTGTATGTGCTTGATTATGTAATCTTCATTGGGTGCCAGCTTATGAGCTTCGTTTAGACAAGAATGAGCTTTAGCCAACAAACCCCTTTCTACATATACCACACACAAGTTATGTAATCCTTGAATGTTGACAGGATCTAGTTGAAGGATTCTCTTATAGCACTACATTCACAGATATATAGAGATGTTTGTGTGTGCACGTTTAAATGGGTTAGAAGAAAAAAAAAGTGAAAGAGCAGAGATAAAAAAAGAGAGAAAGAGAAAAAATTTCATTTAAATGATGGTTCTGCATTTTATGAAAATTAAATTTTCAACATAGAAAAAGCATTCTGCTGCAAGAGTCTCTACCTTTATGTATCGAAAAAAAAATTATCATGTAAAAAATGATAATCTAACCCACTTACAACTTTCCCTCTTGCATATATGCATAACAATTTTTTATGAGTTTGTAAGTGACTTTATAGAATTTTTTAACTTTGTATTTTCATTTTTAAATAATACATAGAGATAGTTTCATGAACGGTTAAAAAGAGAGAATCTTGCAAACTAAATTTCAATTTTATTAATGGAAAAACTTACATGCTCGGCTGCATCAATGTCTTTGAGTGTATTAACGTAAATGTCTCCTAGTAATATCAGTCCCTTTACATGGTCAGGATGATATTTTACGAGTTGATTCAAAAACGGAGCTGCTTCGAGTGGTCGATGGTCATCAGCCAGTAGTAGAGCTAGATTAAAGAGTGCACTTCGAAAATCTTCTTTTATGTGAATCGCTCGTCTGAAATAATGTTCTGCTTCTTCAACATTTCTATCGTCCATTGCCAGCATACCCAAATTGAAGAACACTCGTTCGTTTTGATCTGTGAATAAAAGTTTTATTTTGTTGTGCATTTTCTCTATTAAATGTAAGTTTACCGTCTTTTTCCAAGAGCTTCATCAGTCGTTCTCTTGCAATTTTTCGAAGTTCAGGTCTTGCAAGCTCTTGAAGTAAAATTGCTGAGTTCAGCAGCGCTTGTTCATGCTCGGGATTATATTCGAGTGCTTTGTCAAGATAGGCGAGTGCTTGAGCTGGTTTATTCAATTCCAAAAAAACAACCCCAAGCTAAATTTCAAACGAGCAAGAAAATAAAAAAATGAGAATATTATGAATGATGATAGAAGAAAATAGGAAAAGTTTTTCCTTCACACACTCTACATTACTTTTCGCCTCTGATTTCTTCTCTTTCATAATTTTCACCATATTAAAGTTAATTTTAAAGCAACCATGGCAAAGTTTATGAATAAATAAAAGAAATTGTGTACAAGAGAGAGAGAAAGAATGTGAAATGAAGGCAAGAAGACATATTCACACAATACATTGCCCTGCCAATTTCTCTTCTTCTCTCTCATTTTCTCTTTTGCTTGCTGTTGCGTAGCGAAAAGCAAAACTTTCTCATGGTTAAAGAAAAATTGGAAGGAAGGAAAAATTCTACCGACGGAATACATTATGTGTATGTATGTGAATGAACAAGAAGCACAAAATGATGAAGAAAGTGAAAACTTTTTTTCGATTCTGTTTCACTCATTCTCCTTCAGGATAAACAGCAGATTGCTTCTGCTGCCATTGCCTTTCATATTTTTTTTCCATTTCTTTTTTTTCTTTTAAAAATCACAAACAGATGTCTGGTGTTGTTCACATTTCTTTTACATCTCTATTTTATTCAACTTTTTTTGTCTCCCCCTTTGTTTAGAGAGATACAATTGAGTTATTTTTGCATTGAACAGTTATGAATTTTATATTTTACTCTCCAGCATGTGTAACTTTTTTTTTTGAATTGCTTTTCAATACTTGTTTGAATTTTAACATGTGATTGGTTATCAATATCGATAAAAGTTTACAATAAATTTAAAATAAGATCATGCTTGAAAAACTTTTATAATTTATTAAAATTTAAAATGTCATTTGGGAAATTTTGTTGTAATATTATTAAATGGCATTTATAAATTCAATCAACTCATCCACATCTACCACATTTTAATTTTTCATTTATTGAATTATGGCCTTGGGAATTTAGTTTTTTTTGCAAACCTTTTGCATGGGAAATCAAATGCAAAAATTTATGGTATTAATTGCACGTTTTATTTGACAAACACACGTACGATTTTTGCTTGCTCAATGTACATATATTTGTCAAATGCTATGATGCATGAATTTCTCTCTTGATCTTTTATTAAACATCAAGTTTTTTAAAGTGACAGCATAGAGCAATAGAAAACTTTAAAGTAACTTTGACTATCACGCAAAAAGGGAGTAAGAAAAGTTTTTCTACTAAGGTGTTTGAGTCACAAACACACAGCTGTATTATATGCATATCGCTTTCCATATTCATTGATAATGGAAATAAATTACAAAGTTCCATTAGCATAGCATAGAAAAATAGAAAGAAAATGCTATAGAAACTTGTATACATCAGAAGCAATAATAAAAAGCATCTAAAGTGAGTGCGAGACAATTGCATAGCGTTAGTAGTGGTAACGGGAGAGAAAAAAAAAGTTTTTCTAATAGATTTAATGCAAAACTTTTTCTTTTTGCTATGGAAAATTTCATAAAGATTCGCTCATTGTTGCCATTGTTTGGCGCTAGTTTATTGTTTTGACATATACAGCATGAGCTGCATGAATAAGATGGAAATTGGCGGCGAAAGAAAGCGCTTAAGGGAGGGTGAATATACTTACATTATAATAAATATCAGGATTGGCACTATCATATAGTAATGCTCGCTCATAAACTTCTTGTGCCTCCTTTGTTCTATTCAATTTGATCAATATATCACCTCTATTTATGTAAGCCTGTGTGTAATCACTTCTCATTGAAATCGCCTGCCTATAGAGGCTATCAGCCTCTTCCAGTCTCGTTGCATTTTTTGATATTAGATTGGCAAGATTAAGAAAGACATTGAGGTGATTTGGTGCTATACGGGCTTGGTATGATTCGCCTGGTTTCGCCTTTGGTAGCAAGCTTTTGGCAATTAGATAAGCATTTTCGGCTTCTTTATACTGCTTCAAATGATTATATGTTCGGCCAACATTAATCCACCCACCAATGTCATCCTTTTGCACTCTGACAGCAGCTTGAAAGTACCGCAGAGCTTCATCAAATTTGCTCTCACTTTCGAGCGCATGCCCGACGTTGTTGAAGAGTTTAGCATTTCGTTTATTCACCCGCAGGCCGCTCATAAAAATTGAATATTCAGTCTCCCAATCAAAGTTCCTGGACCAAGTTTTCATCGAATGCGAAAGCACAAATAATGCCAAGCAGCACCAAATTGCTTTCTTAGAACATCTTTCAGACATAAGTTGAAAACCATAGGCCACAATCAGACAAAATCCCATACTCGGCATATATAGAACACGCTCAGCGACAACAAAGCCAACAGGGAAAAATAAATTGCTCGCCGGCAAAAATGGCAGCACCATAAATGCTAGTCCCTGCTCATATTTCATTTGAAAGGGAGGAATGGCAGTAGTTGCAGATGTAGAGAAAGGGAGAAAAGAGAAAATAAATTTCATGTAATTTCCTACTGATTAAAAAATAAATTCGTCCACAAATCAACACATTTAATCAATTTATGGAGAGACTGCATCAATTTGAACAGTATGCGTATTATGTGGTCAAATGTGAAATCAATTCAGAATTAATGAGTAGTAACAATTCAAGTTAACTGTTTGTGAGTGGATAGGGTAAAATTGGGGATTGAAATAAAAATAAATATCGTACAAAATTTGTTAAATGACAATTCCAATTTGACCAAATTCATATACACATTTTACTGACAAATCTCATTAATTAATGCACTTTTAGAGTGTATTAATTTGTTTTAAGTAAAACTGCATAGAGAATATAATTAAATAGGCGCTCACCATAATCAGAACATTAGCTTTACGTCGATTTTCTGTGCTAATGGCAATCCATGATAACCAACCGATAATTGCATAGGACATGACTGTTAGTAAGTTTCGTGGATCGCTGAAGCCTTTAATGAGCTCTATTGAGTTCATTGTCCAATCACAGACTAGTGCATCGGGTAGAAGTAACAGCCACAAGTTTACCGACACGAGATAATTATATGTAAGTTGACGTGTTGGCGAAGTCGATACCGAAGCAGGATTATCAAATCTAAGTAAATAGAAAAAAAGAAAATGATGTTAAAAGTCATTGAACTTAAAAGTTAGCTATGAGAAAAACTAAAACTTGTAAAGAGCGTCGCTTTTATTCCATAGAAAACAAAATGAAATTGTATTTAGATTGTAACAAAATAAAACCCTTCATTATGCATGAATACATACAGAAAAATTGTTTCAGACGTTGTACTTCTTTTTATTCACAATTCGAGAGAGTAAAGAATGAATTTGAACAGTTTAATAGAGTGAACGAGTGAGAGAAATGAACTGAATTTATTTAAAGCGCGCAAGTTGCGCAAGTATGAGTATATGATTATGTCATTGACCCACCACTATAAGCTTTCGATTCATTTCTCTCTCGTTCTTCTCACTCCACTACACAACTCGCCCCATCATCATCATCATCTTTTCATTTTCACCCGTAAACATTTTCTTCTCTTTCTTCTCTTCTTTCCCTTCTGCCGCCATGAAAATACACTTTCTCTCTATGTATGCGAGACACAGACGAGGTGACCTTGAAAACGAACGTTATGGATCAACGTTCGTTTCGAGGATAACGGAGCGGACAAGAAGAAGAAAGAATCGCAAGAGTATGTGTGTGTATGCGTGCCTGAGATTAAACCCCACAAAAATAAAATTTCTTTTTCTTTCCCTCTCAATAACTCTTTCCATGTCAGTCAGTCAGTCAGTTATCATACTACGAATACACGCCCATGTTTGAATGACGCAGAAAGTGCGAAATATGAAAAAAAGCTTTAGCTTCTTATTATTCGTCTCTGATAATGATCACATTACCTTCATACCAAAACCCCATTGCTTATATGTATGCGTGTTTCAATACTTACTTTGTAAACACTGGCAGTTGTGCGCCCATGATGTTGAGACGGGCAAAAAGAAGACCAAGGGTCGATAAGCACAGCACTATAAGGCGACGAGTGGCCTCATTGGGCCACCAATTTGTCGAAAGCGACGGTGCTTTTCCACTAGCAACGTTTTGTATCAAATGTTTTATGTCGTTTATGTGAAGCTGTTGAAAGAGAATTGAAAGAATTTTCAATATTGAACATTCCTTAGTCTATCTATGCATGCATGAATGTGTTAAATGATATTTTCACATATGGCTACATGTGTATTAAATATATTCGACATAGTACTAACCTTTTGTGCTACAAATATTTCATAAATCGCACATATACCGCAAATTGTAATGCCTTGTTCCTTGCACAACATGGCCGCCGACACAGCTAAGACAGTCGGTATGAGATATAACCATCCTGTATAAAAGCAATGAATGAGAAAAAGCAAGGTAAATACATGCATGTAGGTTGTTGCGATGAGAAGTTTAATCTTCGAAGCAGTCTCAAAACTTTTTCTTGCTCTCTTGAGCTTTATTAATTAGTTTCAATATGTGGCTCAGATTTTAATTGGATTTCACAGTAATTAAACTTCTTCTTCCTTTCTTTCAAAAGAGAAAGAGAGACGTGGTAATTTGATCTGATTGAGCAATATATAATATTCACACACAAGTAATTCTAATTGTGTGCACTGTCTGCCTGCCTGTTTGTTTATTAATAGAATATACAGCTTACCTGTCGATTTTTTTCGTCTCGTCGCTTTCACATAAAATATGAAAGCTCCGAGAAAGAATACGCTTGATAATATCTCGGCGCGTCCAACAACACCAGTTACCTTTATATCAAAAATGAGAAAACAATAAGTAAATTGTGCAGAAAAAAATGTTTTTATCATAAAATATTGAATGTAAACATTTCAAGAAATAATAGAAGGCTAAAGTTTACTTTATGGGAACCATCTCAAATTTTTTCCAAAACATGTTTTCTTACTAAATTTGGGGTCGCTGATCACGAATCTGCAAGAATTTCTTGGCGCTCTCGTTCCTATAAAAAGTTATCGCCATTTGAAAATTTTGTTTACTTTTTGTACAGTAAAATTTTTTTTATCAAATATCTCTTCCAAAACATGTATTTCTAGTAAATTTTGAGTCACTGATCACGAATCTGCAAGAATTTTTTGGCGTTCTTATTCCAATCAAAAGTTATCACCATTTGAAAATTAAAATTTTTGTTTACATTTTTTGTTTACTTTTTTCAAAAAAAATTTTAAAAATTTTTCCGGAAAAATTAACAACAAAATA
>JACWBX010002998.1:14017-33209 GCA_014622435.1 Polypedilum pembai
TAAATCATCAAATCTGATATAAATTATTAAATAATACTTATTCTAGTGGTTAAGATAATGAATTTATTAAGAAATTGACAACAATTAATGAAAAATTCAATATGGCGGACAAAGCTTTTACAAATTAAAAAAAATTACTTTAAATTCTTTTATTATTGCAAAATTTATGCTGAAACTTGTATGAAGCAACAACTACAATGTTCAAGTATTAATAACGATCAAATAAAACTGGAAATTTTCAATTAAATAAGGAAATTACTGAAGAATATTTTGCAAAAAACAATGAAATTTATTGAAAATTCTAAAAAGTCTTAAAATCTCGACTATTATAACTTTAATTGCGTTTTAAGGATAAGATATGTCAAAAAACAACCAGAAAACAACAGAACAGAATTTATGCTGCTTTTTTTAATTTTCGCCCCACTGTGCATATGAGAGAGTATCAATGCATTTGCACAACAAAATTTATATTTCAACTGAAGATTTCCAATGATAAAAATTCAGTAGCTATAATATATTCTAAGACCATCAATATAAAAGAAGAATTCCTTGCACTTGATTTTCAACGCAATAGTTAGTCCATGAGAATGATGAGAATGATATTTTTTACGCATTATGAGACGAGAAAGAAGCATAAAAATTCTTTATTCCTTTTTCTCTCTGTACGTTTTCCTGTTTCAACTTGCACAAACTTGGAATTGAGAGGATGCTCATTGTGCACTGACACACATAGTTTACTCACCACTATGTTCAGTAAATATATTTGATCCTAAAATCCTAGAATCTTTTGGAACTCTCGGTTTAGAGCGGCTTGAACGAATACTTGATGGAACCGCACCTTGAATAGAGGAGAGATTTGGTATTGTTTTGGGCTCCGATTTAACCGATTGTTGATTGCCCATAACGTTTGAAATTCACTATTTTATGATACACGACACTCTTTGCACAAAATTTTCTCTTTTTTTGTGGTCACAAGCTTTTCAATTTGATAGATATTTGTGAAAAGAGCTTAAATTTCACATTATTTTTTGGACAATTTATCGCCTTTTTCAACTCAATTCAACATTTTTCATTTCATTTTTTCTTCCTCCTCCTCTTGATACTTTTTTTCTCTTCTTTATTTCTCGAGAGATATCAATTTTCTTTAACTTCTATACTTTTGCTGATTGAATTTTGATTGAATCCCGACTATTGGTAATAATCACAGCACTTTTATGATTCGATTTCACTTATTTTTAGTAATTTAACTACAATTATATCTGCCATAAAAATAAGTTTTAATCCTCTCTCTTCGAATGAAAGTCTTGAAATGATTTTTATGGAAAAATGTTATGTTATAATGCATTATGTTTATTTTTGGGCTCAATTTTACGTATACTCAAAGCGCTTTGATGTTTTAAGAAAATTTAGTGGTTGCAGTGTATGTTGTCAAATGATTTCAGCGCATTTTTGAGAAAATATTCATATCTTATAGCCAGTCATTATATCTCTGTAAGATAATTTTATTTAAATTATGCTAATATTTTGTTTTAGAATTCATATGTTTTTGAAGATTATCCGATTTAATTAATTATTATCAATTTATTAATTCGTAATACATTTTTAAAATCTTTCAATATAACAACAACAAGATATTTTTATAATTTCATGACATCAAATTTATAACAGCAGTGTTCATCCCCTTTGAGCTTCAATAAAATAAATAAAATTTTCATCACTCTTCAGAAAAATTATCAATATTGAATTTATAAAGCAAAAATGAGCGACTGGGATACCGTTACCGTTCTCAAGAAAAAGCCATTGAAGGCTGCTCAAATGAAGACAGAAAGTGCAGTAAATCAAGCTCGTAAGTATTGAGTCATTTTTCGTGTTTTTTCCTCCTTCATATTTTTTTTTTCTAATATGGCCTGTTTTTTTCGTTCTAAATATGCTACATAATAATAAAATATATCTATAGGAAGACAAGGTTTAGATGTGGAAACACATTCAAAGTGTGAGTATTAAATAATTAAATTTTATAATTTTTAAATTCTTATCATTGATGAATAGTATCGTCGACAAAATACATTCTCGATTTTTCTCTCTTATTCAGTTACTAATACTCTTCTTAGTGTCATTAACATCATTATAATTCTTGCTACTGTTGCCATATATTTTATTATTTCTCATTTCTTATTTTATAATCATTATAGACAATGCTGGAACTAATAAACAACATGTTCCTACTAAAAATTCTGCAAAACTTGATAGAGAGACGGAAGAATTAAAGCACAAGTCGATCGACACTAATGTGGCAAGGGTGATTCAGCAAGGTCGTCAGGCAAAAGGATTGTCTCAAAAAGATCTCGCTACAAAAATCAATGAAAAACAGCAAGTAGTCAATGATTATGAAGCTGGAAGGTATTGTTTATTGTTTCTTTCGTGAATGTAACAATCTGACGAATTTCATCATTCTTTTACAGAGGTATTCCCAACAATATCATTCTTGGAAAGATGGAGCGGGTACTTGGTATAAAATTACGTGGTAAAGAAATTGGTCAACCGCTAGCGCCTCCCAGTGCTAAAAAATAGATCATATTTGATCTCTGCATTACTGGGGGGCAGGTTCGTTGCAGAAGCCAAACCGCAAAAATCATGAAGAAAAAGTATAAATTTTTTCCTCATTAATTGTTCTTGTCACGTTTTCATACCATTTCATTTTGGGTACATCAGTTTATTTTTATAAAAATTGAAAAAAGTTCTACGTATGCTATTTAGTGCACATCCAGCATTTAATTCTTGGAAAATTGGATCTATTGTCCAGTAATTTCTTTATGTAGTATGAAAAATTTTTGAGGATAGTAAAAATCACGCTGGAATGATATATTTGCTTTTAAGAAAGTGATAAGTGTATGATGAATTATTTGTACAACTTTTCTCAAAAACTGATTACATTAATCATTTCAATAAAGTGTCTATATACAGGATTTACAGTTTTTCAAAAAATTTTATTCAATTCAAGATTTTCATTCCAGAGAAATATAAGTATAAAAGAACTAATCTTTTCTTAATGGAATTTGACGTTCCTCAGCACCATTTTCAGTTATGATTGAAATTTTTACACCATCACCTGTATAAATATCACGTTCTGCTGCTGAAATGAATGTGTCAGTAACAAGCTTCACTGCGCGATCGACAGTCAATGGGATAGTTGGCTTCTCTTCCATGTTTTTCAGTCCAATTTGGTTATCTAAAATTGGCTGCAAGAGAGCAGAAGACGAACCACCAGCACGGTATGTATGACGCTCACAGTGACCGATAGGATCATATGAGTAAACGTATCCTTTGCCTTCATAAATGCCAGCCAAAATATTCGAAACATAGTAAGGAAAAAAGCGGCGACCATACATCATTGTTGACAACAATTGAGCTATTGCATTCAAACTAATCTCTTTGTTCTCATGTGTATCTGAATATTGACGAACGCGAGTCTGGAGAATACTTGTTAAAGTGTCGGAATCACACCAGTTTCCGCAAGACGCAAGAACTGCAGTAGAAGTCAATTGAAATAATTTTGAGTGGTTTCTTGAGAAAATATTGTATCCAGCGCTTAAACGAGTGTCTGCTCCAATAACTGCAAAGTTGTCTCCAGCGATAGCAACAATTGAGCTAAATTTCGTAAAAATAAATGAGAACAAAATTTTTGTTTGTCATCATCACTGAGGTTAAAGAAAAATTAAATTCTCAGTTAAACTTACCCTCCATTGTTCTCATATGGATTGAATTGATGTTGTACGGCGCCAGGAACTTGATATTCTGGAAATTGATTAACACCGAGCATTTTATTTCAGTTATTTACTTAGAAAGTTGAAAAATTTTAAATTTCCTCTTTTATTTGTTTTCAAAAAGTGTTGTAGAATTCTATTGTAGAAATAAAGTTGTAAAAAAATTGTACAATATTTTGTAGAATTTACCAGTAATTTTATTTTGTCGTGAGCTTACATTGAAATCAGTTTAAATTTTACTTTCTGCATAATGACAGCCCCAACAATTAAACTCAACAATGGCTACGAAATTCCTGCTCTTGGGTTAGGCACTTATTTAGTGAGTATTTAGCACATAATGATATGTTTACAATATTTTTAATTTTGCAAGTCAAGTATATGAAATAAGAGTTTTTATCTCTACCGAATCAATTTTATTATTCTAGAAACATTAATTGCCTAATTTTGTATATTTATAATAAACAGTGTCAAATGTTATTACTTAAAATGCATTCATGCTATACATTTTCTATGCAATACCTACATTAACATAAGTCAACACCTGTCGCTAATGAATTTAATTTCTGCTTAATTTACAGAGTAAGGAGTTTGACGGATACAAATATACAAAATTTGCACTTGAAAATGGTTATCGTCACATTGATACAGCATATTCCTATGAAAATGAAGAAGAAGTTGGCAAGGCTATTAATGAGATCATCAATGAAGGAAAGTTAAAACGCGAAGAAATTTTTGTCGTTACAAAACTATCAAATATTTATCATGCACCAGAGCTTGTTGAAAAGGCATGTCGCAAAAGCCTTAAAAATCTAAACTTGGACTATGTCGACCTTTATTTGATGCATACTCCTCTCGGTTTTGAATATCGTGGTGAAGATCCTGAAGACCTTAATCCAAAAGATAGTGAAGGCAATTTATCATTTTCTGATGTGGATTATTTAGATACATATAAAGCAATGGAAAAGCTTGTTGATCTTGGTCTTGTCAAAAGTATTGGAGTAAGCAATTTCAATTCTGAACAAATTTCAAGGATTTTGGGAAATTGCCGCATTAAACCAGTAACTAATCAAGTTGAATGTAATCCAACATTAAATCAAAAGAACTTGATTAAATTTTGCAAAGAAAGAGATATTACAATCACTTCTTTTTCGCCAATGACTCGACCACATAATTACGAAAAGGATAAATCTTTGCCAAAACCGGCTTTGTTAGATGAACGTGTAATTGCCCTTGGCGAAAAGTATGGAAAAACAGCCGGTCAAATTGTTTTACGCTTTATTTATCAACTTGGCACAATACCGATTCCAAAATCCACTAACGAACAGAGAATTAAGGACAACATTAATATTTTTGATTTTGAATTAACATCGGAAGAAATGGCATTCATGGAAAGTTTCCATACTGGTCAACGATCAGTTCCTTTTACAGCTTGCAGCAAACACAAATTTTTCATGTTCAACATTGAATTTTAAAACCGGACTTTGTTTAATGGCATTTTATAAAATTTTACGAAAAATAAAATATCGAGATTTGCATTTGAAATTTTTATTTGTTCTACACATTAAATGTTATTTAAAATTAAATTAATGTAAACATACATTATCATACAGCATATAAAGTTGTTGGTTTTCTGAAACCACGATTGCTTTCTACTTTAGCCTTAACTTCATAAAACCACAATCCAATTTTAGTGTTTTCTAGACAATCTTTGAAAGCCTCACATCCTTCCATACTACAAAGTACACCATAAACTGATAAATCGGCAAGATTTGGCTCTTTATTGCCACCCATAAATTTTGTTTGCTTTTTTTCTAGTGCATCCATCCACTTATCACATGCGTCATACAAATGAGTGCGGACATCATCTCCGAGACCATGCTTCTTTGTTAGTCGTTTACTTATAAGCCACATGGCAAATGTACCGACTTGTACCATTAAATTACGCTCCCATTCAGGAAAATACGCTCGCCATTGTCCAACTTCACTAAACCATTCAAATGTTTCTCGAGCCTCTGCATAAGTGCGATACACATTCGGTGAAATAAGATGAACAAGGTGGTTGTCTGCCCAGCTTCTCCATTGTCTCTCTTCATCGAATGATTCTTTACTGTCTTTTGGTTTCTTATCTTGAAACATTAAAAAATATTTGTTTGCAATATCATAGATTGTTCCATAAACATCTGTGAAATTAGTAACTGGATAAAATTTAACAATTTCGGCTATGTCATTTTTAACTGGATCAACTAATATGCTTGTAATTGCTGATAAAATCATTGAACTATCATTTAGCTGCACGTATTTGCCCTCTTTTGATTTAACAAGCACAATAGGTACTTTCTTAGATTGTGACCATTTTATTGAGTCACGTAAAACAGCATCAACTTCAACTACAGAATAAGAAAGCCCAGAATAGTCTAAAAATGATCTAACTTTGCAACAGAATGGACATGTTTGGAACTGAAATAACACAATATCAAGATCACTCTTATCATTTGGATTTATAATTTTTCTCATTATAGAAACATCCGGCTTTTTATCCAAAACTGTGGCTGACAAATCTTTAGAAGTTGGTTTTTTCTTGCCAATATTATCGTAGAAAGAATAGAGAGCGCCAGCTGTTCCTCCTATAACTCCCTAGAAAAGAAATTAAATATATATCAAGATATCAGAATATTTTCATTGATAATTTTATACTCACTCCAATGAGAAGAAGTTTTAGAGATGAAGTTTTTTTCTTCGGTTCAATTTTTGTTGCATAATTACGCACTAAATTGACATTCTTGGGTTGAATAAATAAACGAGTTACTTGTCGTCCTGTGACGCTTGAAAATAAATATTTAAATGCCATTTTTATGCAAGAAATTTCAAATGAGAAAAAATTATGAAAACAATTTTTTTCTAATTTCTACAAATATAAATGTAGAATTTTCTACAACTCTATTTTATACAAATTTCAAAACCCTGACGTTGAAAAAAAAAATTGGGATTGCTCGTATTTCTTTTATAAATATCAATGTTTTAAGCAATTTTTGGACGATAATGGATCTTTTAAACGATTCCGATGTAAGTATTTTAAGCAGTAAATGTGAATTCAATCATTAAAATCATTTTCAATCACATCATATCGAGAAAAAAATTCATTTCCATTTTTTAAAATTCTGCCTGAAGAAAAATTATAAAAATGTATTAGTCTGAAAGAAAATTGTTTACAAGCAGAAGGACCAATTTTCTAACTGGCTTGTATATTAAACATTGCATCGCTCATTGTAGAATAATTTTTCATACTAATTTTCCATTTAAGTAATGCAACAAATAATTTATTGAAAAAAAGCATAAAATGGATGGACTCACAATAAACAGTTTTTTCGATAATGATGGTGGTTTCGATGTATGTATAAAATTTCCCTTGTAAATCTTCCTTTTTTAAACATGATCATATTAATAAAGCTTTCTTTTTCTATTTTAGTCGGCAAATGGCGCGAATGAGTTTGTCGATCTCGAATTCACGTATGCTGACGCTGACACTCATTTGAACGAGATAGCAGAGTTATACAGTTATACTGAGC
This sequence comes from Polypedilum pembai, assembly GCA_014622435.1. NCBI lineage: Eukaryota > Metazoa > Arthropoda > Insecta > Diptera > Chironomidae > Polypedilum > Polypedilum pembai. The sequence continues at coordinate 21,348 of JACWBX010002998.1, forward strand.
ATAATGAGTTTCAACTCAATGTCAAAGCATTTGAAGATCAAATGGAAATGTACAAGTTAAAACCTTTATGGCAACAACTGAGCAAAGAGCAACATGTCAGTATAATTTTGAAACTAATGGATCAATTAGAAGTGCTTGATAATACGATGAGAATGAAAGCAGCTCGTACACTTTTGTATCTTGCCCAAGGATGTTGGGTTGAAGTTCAATCAGATGAAGAACAACAAAGCTTGAGTCGATATAATGTTATGCTTCTATATCGTTCTGGAGTATTTCAAGCATTCGTCGAGTTGTTAAATCTCGAAATTGAAAATGCTACTACAGCAAATGTAGCAATTAGAAAAATTGCTGTTTCACTAGCAGATTCAGTTGATCTTCGTGTAATTTTATCTGTTCTTTACATCATCACTGAAGTTATACGCGCAGAAAAAGAAGTATCAGAAAGTGAATATCAAAATTTAGTAGAAGCTTTCGTACAAGAAGTTAGTCAACCCATGAGTGATGAGCTCTTAGCAGTAAAATTGTTGGGTATGATAACAAGGTTCTGCAGTGGGTCAGCACCACATTTTCCAATGAAGAAGGTTTTGCTTCTTTTGTGGAAAATATCACTTGTCAGCCTTGGCGGAACAGAAACACTTAAAAAGCTTAAGAGTGAGTGTTATTAACATGGAAAATGAAAAGTCATAATTGGCATTAAACATTTTAGATGAATATCGAGTAAGAGAAGGTTTACCAGTGATTACAGAAGATACATTAGAAGTTTCTAAAATGATGAGAGCCAGTTCACCACCACCTACTGCTGGGAATGATGACAACATACCAAAGCGTTCTCGGCCATTTCGACGAGTACGTAATATTGTGATTTCTGAGGTAGAGATGCTTTATTTCCATTCTGCTTCTATCATTCTCTCTCACATTTGTTCTTGATGAAATTATCCATTTTTGTTCTATACATTGATTTACATTTTGACATTTTTACGCGTTAAAAACTAATTTGAGTGATTTTGCCATTTATACATGTTGTATGAGTGGCAAAGTCTCAATTAGTGATTTTTACATTTATTGAAACCATTGCTCTTCCCCTCTCAGCGTGAGTAAAAATAATGTCCAATTTTAATGGCATACAAAAAACAGCTATGATCTCATGTGTTTCTAACATAAAAATCATTATATTATATTTTTAATATTCGGTGTTTACTAACTCACCTAAACGTCTCATCATGTTTTCCACACTTTATATTTCTCTCTCCTCTCCTAATATTTTTTAATTTAAAAACTTATCATCTGATAAAAAATCTCAATCATACAAATGATCGGAACTAGTTCGTTCCATTTTGCATGTAACACTCTTCCCCTATTATATTGTATAAAATATGTACATTTTGCACATGAATCATTGAAACTAGAATAGACTAAAAGAAAATTAACTAGAATCTTAATTTGTAGCCCAATCATATACATTTACCTCTCAAAAAAACATTAATCATTTTATTTCCTTATGTTTTTTATATTTATACGATATTTTGCAAAAAACATTATTTTTATTAAATAATTGTTTCTCAAAAAGTTCATTGGCAATGCAATCATATATTCAATAGAAATATTTTTAAAAATCATAAAAAATGTTTGATGTTGATTTAAAATTGTGTTCGTTTTTTACAAATTAAAATTTTAGCAAATTTGCATGAATAAAAATCAAAATTGGGCATAAAATTAATTCTTATATGAATACGAAATTCATATATGAAAAGAACTACTTGAAAGCAAGCAATATTTATCATTTGTAATGTGTATAAAATTTTACATCATATTTAGTCATAGTAATAAACCTTAGCAAATAATTTATAGATGTGGCTATTTAGAATAGTGCTTCTACTAAATTTAAATAACCCCTATCTATCTATATCTATATTATACACAATTAGGGTGTAGAATTTATAATATTTGCGTATTTTTACTAATATAAAAAATTTCCATCAACAATACAGAGCTTGATGAAGCAAAGTTCGTTGGACGAACAAGAGCAATTAGGTATGGAATTGGAAGCACAAAATGCGGAAAATGAAGACGACATACCAGATTACTATCGACAACTTGATGATCCCATGAATGGTGATAAAAATGGAAGTGCTTTGAATGAAACAGAGTTTCATAAACAGCCATCTGTTGCAGCTTCGATACCACCATCACAACATCCCACTCTTCCTTGGGCTCCTAAAGTTCGACAAAAGGATATTTATCAGTTCATGGATATTTCAAGACGAAAATTTATTGGATATTCCTTACCTGATAATTGTGAAACAACAGCTGGACTACCGAAACCTATTTGTGAGGGTATCAATATTTTGAAGAGGGTATGGTTTTCATAAAATAGTATTCAAACTTCAATAATTGTTATGAAAATCTAATATTTTTAGCATTTGTACACAAGTTTAGCTGATGTGCAAATTAAACGAGAAGAAGAAATTACGAGAAATCCTTTAACCAAAGGAGAAGACGAGGTTCCAATAAATTCAACAGAAATTCTATATCAAGCGATTCTGCCTAATCTTCCACAATACATGATTTCATTGTTAAAAATACTTCTTGCTGCAGCACCTACTTCTAAAGCAAAAACTGAGAGCATAAATATAATGGCAGATGTACTTCCAGAAGACATGCCAATGACAGTTACACAATCGACAAAACTTGGTATTGACGTTAATCGTCATAAAGAGATTATTGTAAAAGCTGTTTCTGCAATTTTATTGCTATATTTGAAGCATTTTAAAATTAATCATGTTTATCAATTTGAGTTCATGTCACAACATCTTGTTTTTGCAAATTGCATTCCTTTAGTCTTGAAATTTTTCAACCAAAGCATCATGACTTATGTGGGATCAAAGAATATTATTCCTATCATGGATTTTCCTTCTTGTGTAATTGGTGAGCAGCCTGAATTAACATCTGATTTGGTTATTGGAGACTCAGAGCCATATTCATGGCGCAATATTTTCTCATGCATCAATTTGCTGAGAATTTTAAATAAATTAACAAAGTGGAAGAATTCACGAATAATGATGCTCGTAGTATTTAAGTCCGCACCTATTTTGAAAAGGACATTGAAAGTTCGACATGCAATGATGCAGCTCTATGTTCTCAAGCTTTTGAAGATGCAAACAAAATATTTGGGTAGACAATGGCGTAAAACAAATATGAAAATCATTAGTGCCATATATGGCAAAGTTCGTCATCATTTGAATTCAGATTGGGCGTTTGGTAAATTTAAAGGTTTTTTTATTGAACATCACTAAAGTAATTATTTATAGGTAACGATTTGGATGCGCGTCCATGGGATTTTCAAGCTGAAGAATGCACCCTTAGAACATGTGTTGATCGCTTTAACAATCGTCGCTACTTTTCTCAAATCTCAAATGCAGTAAGATTTCCCGATCAAGCGAATCTCTCAAATCAAAATGCTGGTTTGACTGGCAATAGCATCGATAATGGTGTATTTAATGGGATTGAAAATGAGCTAAACATTAACAATATCTTAAACAGTGAAAATTTAATCGAAAATGATGATGCATTTGAATTGACAAAGGAATTTAAGAACAACTACGAGACATGGCTCAAAGAGGAAGTTTATTGTTCAAATCCAATCGATTGGAATGAAATATTGAAAGAACCAAATTTGATTCTTATTAATGAAATTAAAAATTCAATTCATTATTCAACATATTTCATGAAATCAGGATAAATAAATTTTAAATTTACTGAATAATAAAATAAAACAAATTTAATCAAACTTAAATAAAACATTTCTTATCTCTGCAAACGTAAATAAATTTTTGCCGGTTGTAAATAAAAACATATTAAGTTCATGTTGCATAATTGTGGTTTGTACGATCATTCATAAAAAATTTACACACGTGAGACTTCGTAAATCTTCGGAATAAACACAGCTGATCGGTCGAGAGAAGAAATTTGAAGAAAAGAGAAAATGTGCAACAAAAAGTTCTCTTGAGAATTTTTGATTTGATAATGTTAACATGTTTCATAAAATACAAATCTTGCACTTTGTCCATATCCAAAAATTTTTAAAAAATGTTAAAAAATTGATTATTAGTCATCAGACAATACAATTGAACAAATTAATATAACATTTTAATTTTTTTTCATAATTCACTTCAACACATCTGCATTTCAAAAATCATCCCCATGATCGATGTATAGAACGAACTTAATTCAGTTGCAGTCGAGTGTTCGAAGTGAACGGACGGAAAAAGAAAACGGGAAGAGTGTATTGAACAGTTTTTCAAAAGAGATAATTTTTAAATGAATGGAAGATTTATGAAAAGAAAGAAGAAGTAAAGAAAGAAAAGAAGAAAGATTTTTTTTTGAAATACTTAAGACATTTTTTGGTGAAGAAAATAATTTCAGGGTGTGTATTTTAATGCATAAAATTAAAAATGGGAATAAAATTGCACATTTTTGTATGTAATGTGTTATAAGGAAATTTTATCGTGAAAATGTAAAGAAATGTGACAATTAAATTTCAAAAAAATGAACTATTGTATTAAATTTCATCATCGTCAGCATAAAATGATGTTATAAAAATAGATTTATGTAGATTCATAATGGAGAATGAAACAAAATTCTGCTTTTATCAGCGTTAAAATATTCAAAAAAGCTCTCGTTCAACATAAATTTCAAGAATTGTTTCATTCTTATCAAAAAGTTACAGCCACTTATCAGCACAACTTCCGATCTTTCGGGTCAGAGATGCTTGATTAAAATATTTCAAAATTCTTCTTTCAACTCCCAGCATACATAAAAATTGTTAGCAAACAAATACAAACAAAAAAGATCCCAAAAACATATAATGTATTAATTCTTAGAACATTTTTAAACATGCATACATGCAGCAACAGCATCGACAAGCACATGTGAATAGAAAGAAAGAAAGAGGAAAAGAAGAAAATGTGTTGATATTTTCGTATTTTTGTTAATGTTTCTCGTGATCATTATTTCTTTTTTTATGATACATTTCGTAAACTTTATCTTTCATTTTGTTTCGAGATTTTCATGTTTATGCAACAAATTAAAAAAATTTGTAATTTCAGAATTAAATAAGAAGAGACCACTTTAATAAAAATGAGTGGCATAAGCCACTATAATTTGTTGGCTTTATCACCAATTTTGTTGATAACATTATTGCCACTAACCAATTCTGAAACTTTAACACCACCATACTTCAATTTGGCTGAAGGAAGAAAAATTACTGCGAGTTCAACATGTGGTGTAGATATTGACGGTCCTGAACTTTATTGCAAATTGGTCGGCTCTCATACAGATGATCAGCAGAATCAGACAATTGCCGAAGATCAATTTAATTTGTCAAAAGGTGGACACGTTGTCATTCAAGGACAAGTAATAATTTCATAACAATCAATTAAATGCAGAAAAAAAAATTAATTGTATAATTTAAACATAGCAATGCGACTATTGTACAGCAGAGTCACATCCGGTTGAAAATGCGATTGATGGAACTGAAAAATGGTGGCAATCTCCTCCACTTTCACGTGGAATGAAATATAATGAAGTCAACTTGACAATTGACTTTGGACAGGCAAGTTTTTGATCTCACATAACAACATTTTAATTACAAGAAAATATTTCATTTATAATAGGAGTTTCATGTTGCATATATTTTTATTCGAATGGGTAACTCACCACGTCCAGGCTTATGGACACTTGAAAAATCAAGTGATTACGGAAAAACGTGGACTCCATGGCAGCATTTTTCTGATTCTGAAACCGATTGCGAAATTTATTTTGGTAGAGATTCTCTTAAACCGATTACAAAGGATGATGATGTCATTTGTACAACAGAATTCTCAAAAATCGTTCCATTAGAGAGCGGTGAAATTATTGTTCGTCTCTTAAACTCTCGTCCATCAGCTAACAATTATTTCAATTCGACTGTGCTTCAAGAGTGGTCAAGAGCAACTAATATTCGTATTCGCCTCTTGAGAACGAAAAATTTACTTGGTCATCTCATGTCAGTTGCTCGTCAAGACCCAACTGTTACTCGTCGTTATTTCTACTCTATCAAGGATATTTCAATTGGTGGTCGTTGTGTATGTAATGGTCATGCAAATACTTGCGTGTTAGATCCAAGAAGCAGAGAAAGCAACATTCGCTTGCTCGCATGCTCATGTCAGCACAACACATGTGGAACTCAATGCGAAACTTGTTGCGAGGGTTTTGAGCAAAAGAAGTGGAGACAAAATACAAATGCTCATCCATTCCAATGTGAACGTAAGTAAAACAATAAAGAAAAAATATTTCTTATCAGCAATTTTATCAAATTTTTTTCTGCAGCATGTAATTGCCATGGACATTCAAACAGTTGCCATTACGATGAGGGTGTTGATTTGAGAGGCGAATCTTTGGATATTCATGGACGTTATGAGGGTGGTGGAGTTTGTGAAAATTGTCAACATAACACGGAGGGCATTAATTGTAACAAGTGCAAATCACGATTTTATCGACCATACGGCAGATATTGGAATGAAACTGATGTGTGTCAGCCATGCAATTGTGATTATTTCTACAGTACAGGAAATTGTGAAGAAGAAACTGGTCGATGTGAATGCCGCGTTGAATTTCAAGCACCTGATTGCGATGCATGTTCAGAGGGTCACTTTGGTTATCCAAATTGTCGTCCATGCGAATGTTATTCTAATGGAACACTTGGAAATTATTGTGAAGCAATTGATGGAAAGTGTCCATGTAAGAGCAATTTTGGTGGCGATTTTTGCAAAGAATGCGCTCCAGGTTACTACAATTTCCCAGAATGCAAACCATGTGATTGTAATGAAGTTGGATCAGAAGAAAATACTTGCGATGAACAAACAGGTCAATGTGTTTGCAAACCAAACTATGCAGGACTCAAATGTGATCAATGCAAAGATGGAAATTATGATTATCCCAGTTGTGCTTATTGTAATTGTGATGTTTATGGTACAGAGCCTGAAATTTGTAACAAAAAAACTGGAGAATGTTTGTGTAAAGACGGTTATGGATCAACACGTTGTGATCGTTGCATTCCTGGATTCTACAATTACCCAGAGTGCATTCAATGCAATTGTTCATTAGCTGGATCAGTGCAAGCTATTTGTGACTTTAACGGAAAATGCCCTTGCCTGCAAAATTTCGCAGGCAAACGTTGTGACCAATGCATGGCTGGTTATTATCAATTTCCTGAATGTTTGCCTTGCAATTGTGACAATCATGGTTCAATTGGTATTTCTTGCAACAACGAAGGTCAATGTAATTGTCAAAGCAACTTTGACGGTAAAACATGTAATATATGTAAAGAGAATTTCTATAATTATCCACTATGCGAAAGTTGTGATTGTAATCCAGCTGGTGTTATTGCCAAATTTGCCGGTTGCGGTTCAGTTCCTGCAGGAGAACTTTGTCAATGTAAGGAACGTGTTCAAGGAAGAATTTGTGATCAATGTCGTCCACTCTATTGGAATTTAAACGTCTCTAATCCAGATGGTTGTGAGGATTGTGATTGTTTGACTGATGGTACAATTGGTGCATTAGACACTTGCGAGACAAAGAGTGGTCAATGTAGTTGCAAGAAATTCGTCACTGGTAGACGTTGTGATGAGTGTGTTGATGGAACATTTGATCTTTTCGGAACATCATTATACGGATGTAAACCCTGTGGTTGTGACATCGGTGGCTCATCAAGTCCAGTGTGTAATAAACAAAATGGAGAGTGCAAATGTCATCCGCGAATCACTGGAAGAGACTGTACGAGACCATTGCAACTTCATTACTATCCTACACTCTATCAATTGAAATATGAATATGAAGATGGCATGACATCAACCGGTGCTCAAGTTCGTTATCAATTTGATGAAGAAGTTTTCCCTGATTTCAGTAAAATCGGCTATGCGGTGTTTTCACAACTACAAAATGAGATCATAAATGAGGTCAATATACAGAAATCTTCATTCTATCGACTTATTATTCGCTATGTCAATCCAGGTTTAGAACCAGTCATTGCTGAAATTTCAGTGCAATCGGAAAACACAATCAATCCTGATCAAGATGGAAAAATTGTCTTCAAACCAAATAAGAAGCCTGAATTTGTAACTATGTCAGGATTGAAAGGAGATGTGCCAACACCTATTGTCCTTGATCCAGGCAAATACACCATTATAATAAAAACTGATCAGCCTTTGTATCTCGATTACTTTGTTCTCTTGCCAGCTGCTTACTATGAAGCTTCAATTCTCACTCGCAATGTTATCAATCCATGTAAAATCGATTCTAATTCAGGATTGTGTCGTTTATATAGATATCCTTCAATTCAATCTTATAAGCCTGTATATAATGCACAAGATGCGGCTGAGTTTTATAGAAATTTTGAACATCTCTCAGCAATTAATGAGAATGAACTATTCCCACTTATCACATCATCACAGAATGAATTGACTTACATAATAAATGTACCAAAGCCTGGACGCTACGTCTTGATTCTTGATTACATCACTGATTATTCATTCACTGATGCAGTCTTTCTGAGTGTAAATCAGGAAGAAGAATCTGAGCAAGATGGCATAATTCTTCTTTATCCTTGCACATATGCTATGGTTTGTCGTGGACCTATTATGGATAAAGAATCAAGAGAAAAAGTCTTTTTCATTGACATCAATGATACTGTACCATTTATTATAAATGGTGATAACGTTCAAGGAGTGGCAATTAAATCACTTACGGCGATTCCTTACGATCTTTGGTCAACTGATTTTATTCAACCACAAGCTGTCTGTGTTCTCAAGAATGGAGCATGTGTTGAGGCATCATTTATTCCGGCACCAAATTCAAAGAAAATTGAGTTTGAATTAGATCAAGAGGAACGTGTTGCAGTAGAAAATTTGCCAGAATTTGCTTCAAACGGAACAAAGACTGTTTATATTACTGCTGATTCACCAAGTGTTCAATTCAGTAGTAAAGTACATGAACCAGCTCGTTATGTAATAATTGTGCATTATTATCAACCTAATCATCCTAAATTTAACATCATATATCGTCTTCAAACTGAAAATCAAAATTATGATGGAAAATTCGCACTTAAACACTGCCCATCAACGTCAGGTTGTCGAGATGTAATTGAAGTAAATGATGCTTATGCATGGTTCGATATTGATGATCAATTTACTTTCTCATTCACAAACTTGAATCAAAATGGTGTATGGCTTGATTACATTATTCTTGTGCCTGTTGAATTTTATCACAGTCACTTGCTAACAGAAGAAGAATTTGATCAAACAAATGAATTTTTAAAGGAGTGTGGTCAGGATCATTTTAATATACAGTTAAATGCATCCGATTTTTGCAAATCTTCAGTCTTCTCTCTTACATCTGATTACAATGTTGGGGCATTGCCTTGTTCTTGCGATATTGATGGTTCAAAATCATTCGAATGCGAGCCATTTGGAGGTCAATGTCAATGTAAAGCTAATATTGTTGGAAGAATGTGTGAGGCTTGTAAAACTGGCTATTATGGATTCCCTGAATGCAAAGCTTGCGATTGTCCTAGTACAGCTATTTGTGAAAAACAAACTGGAGGTAAATGTTTATTGAAAAATTTTTATGTGATATTTTACTGACATATATTTTTTTTTATAGAATGTATTTGTCCTCCACGTGTTACTGGAGAAAAATGTGATCAATGTGTGCCATATACATTTGGTTTTGATCAAATTATCGGTTGTGAGGACTGTAATTGTAATCAATATGGTGTTCTAGACGGAAACCTTCAATGCGATCTTAACAATGGTTCTTGTGTTTGCTCACCTAATGTTGTTGGACGTGCTTGCGATAAGTGTGCTTACGGTTTCTTCAGCTTCCCACATTGCGGTCCTTGCCGATGTGATTTACGAGGTACAACTTTGGAAGTTTGTGATCAAGATGATGAGGTAAAATATTTTTATGCAAATTTATTTTTGTCAAGTGATTCTCAAAAAATACTTTCTTATTAGACGTGCTTCTGCAAAAAGAATGTGCAAGGAAGAGAATGTAATGAGTGTATGGAGGGAACATATAATTTACAAGAAAAGAATCCTGATGGATGCACAAAATGCTTCTGCTTTGGTCAAACTACTCGTTGTGAAAATGCATATTTAAGACCATTCGATGTTAGTATAATGAAAAATATAACACTCCACAATATTAATGTAAAAGGTGGAAAATGGGAGAAAGTTGACTGGAGAACAGATGATATTATTTTGGTTAATGATACTACAGCTCAAGTTGTTTTGGGTGAAGTTGATGATCCTGATAGTAAGTCATTAAATTCAAATATTTCAAAGCAATTTTTAATTTTGAAATAATTTTTATAGTGCTCAAAGGATTTGTATATTTCGGTATGCTGGAATATTTTATCAATCAAAATAATCATTTGACAGCTTATGGAGGATTTTTGAGATACAATCTATTTTACACAACTCACATTTTTGGAGATGCACTAATCGGACCTGATGTTATTCTCGAAGCTAAAGATATTAAAATCAAACATCTTAACTATCGTCAACCAGCAGCTTCACAAACATTCGAAGGTATTGTTGAAATGATTGAATCAAACTTTCAAACTTTATCAGGCGCACCAGTATCAAGAGAGCAATTTATGACAGTTTTGAGAGATTTAACAAAGATTTACATCAGAGCTGCTTATTTTGACAAGACCCTCACGACATATCTCTCTGATGTCACTCTAACATGTGCTGATGAAGATCCTGACAATTATAATTTGTATCAAGAAATTCCAGCTGAGAAATGCTTTTGTCCACCTGGATATGCAGGTTTGTCATGTGAAAATTGTGCTCCAGGCTACTACAGAGACAAAAATGGTCCACACGGTGGCTATTGCATTCCATGCGAGTGTAACGGTCATGCAACAACATGCGATTGCAACACAGGAATTTGTGAAAATTGTCAACATCATACAACAGGCGATCATTGTGATCAGTGTATTGAAGGATATTATGGAAATGCAACATTTGGCACACCATATGACTGCATGATTTGTTCTTGTCCGTTGCCATTTGACTCAAATAATTTCGCTTACGGTTGTGAAGTTTCACCTGATGGTTACTCAATTAGTTGCGATTGTAAACCAGGCTATACGGGACACAAATGTCAAAGCTGCGCTAATGGCTTCTATGGCCAGCCAGAAATTCCCGGAGAAGTGTGTAAACCTTGTGAATGCTCGGGAAATATTGATCCTTCGATGCCTGGTGCATGTGATAGTGTAACAGGAGAATGTATTCATTGCTTGAACAATACTTTTGGAACAGCTTGTAATCTTTGTGCGCCTGGATATTATGGTGATGCTGTCATATTGAAAGATTGTAAGAGCTGTATTTGTGATGATCTTGGAACTGATCATTGTGACTCAACAACTGGTACTTGCGTGTGTCATCAAAATGTTGTTGGAGAGAAATGTGATCGTTGTTTAGATGATCATTATGGTTTTGAGTCCGGATATGGATGTCTACCTTGTGATTGGTAAATTTTTTCACAATTTTTCTTGTAATATTGTTTTTAATCTATTTTTTTTTTCAATAATAGCGGAGTTGCATCAAATAGTACTCAATGCGATGATAATACTGGTGAATGTGCTTGCAAAGTTGGTGTAACAGGACGGCAATGTGATCGTTGTTTGCCTGGCTTCTGGGATTATGGTCCGGACGGATGTAAACCCTGTTCATGCCGTACTGAATTCTCAAGAGGTCTTGGCTGCAACCCTTATACTGGGCAATGCGAATGTCTACAATCAGTAATTGGTGAAAAATG